>SNQJ01S0006791.1:272591-300221 GCA_010110895.2 Picea sitchensis | reverse complement strand
AAGTGCAACCAACCATGTACCAAGTATGTACCAATCATGTGTCAAGTACTCATCAACTATGACTCATCAATATGTACCAACATCATCAACTATACACCTCATGTATGTGCCAACTCATCAACTACTTGTCTCAACCATGTACCAACTTGTACCTCAACCAAAATCCCTCGTCAATTTCATCATCCAAATATGATTTGTGTCTATGTAATAGATCTGGTGTATATGATCACATACCTGCAAACCTTCCTTAACTTTATACAACAAGAGACTAGCATTTTCATCAAACTTTTCTTTAGTTTCACATGACTAGTTTTGGATTAGTCAACAACCCTAACTTGAAATAATCATAACTTTGTACCTGTAATGAATAAATATATAAATATTATACACAATTTTCATCATTTTGTTTTATGCAATTCGTCCAGGTGTCACTACTTGGAACCTCTCATAAAAGGAGTTATAGAAAAAATGACATACCTTGCTGAATTCTGGCTTATTCTAGAGAGCGACCTTGTAGAGCATGAACCACATGAAATATTTGTTGAATCAATATGAAATTGTTACAAAACATACTACAGACTATACTCTAACCAACACATTTGGTATTACTAAATTTGGAACTGTTCTGAATAATTTATGACGTTTTTACCCGAAACACCTATTTTTGACTAGTTTCAAGACTAGCCACAAACCCTATTTTCCACAGAGTGTAACTCCAAAAATACAACGACCCACAAGATTAATTTTTTACCACAGATACTTGGATATGTTTCCTCAATGGAATATAACTTTCACAGTCTGAATCATTCTAGAAAAACATTTATTGTGAAAATAGGGAGATGACCTGTAAACAACATACCTTAGAAAGCATTGTCAAAAACATTTATCCTTCCTTGAATTCCAATCTTCTTTTCTTCACCGTTGCTCAGAAATTAGGCTTAGATATCCTTTGGTTACCTCAGAAACCTATAGTTATTCAATATTCTCAAGTGTATCTTAAATGAGAGAGCCTTTCCTCTTATTTATACTCTCTAAGTAGCTTCCTTAAAAACATCTTCTAGGTCACTTTGGCCACTTCCTTATTTTAAGGTTAACCCACTTCTAATTTATCCATTAAATTTATTATTTAAATACGTTATTTTGTATTCACTTTTAATTATAGTACACTCATCACTTCACTTTATTATTTAACTTCTAAAATCTCTTAAACCACTTTGACTACTTTGACCTTTTGGGGCTTCTAGATGACATAAGAGGGTCCTCCAACTTCGTAAGGTCATAACTCTCAAATAATGAGGCGTTATGTGACATTCCACATACCACCAGAAATGGAATGACATGTACCATCCATAGAGAATAGTATTACCTAAAAATATATCCAATCTCATACCATTATCCATCAAACAAACTTGGGTCCATTACCCAACCCCGGGTTCTTCAACTTCTCATGGCCATAACTCTCTAACCGTGAGGAGTTATGTGACATTCCACATAACACCGGAAATGGAATGACAATCAATATCCATATAGGATAGTTTCACTAACAAATTCACTAACCTTCATCTCATTATTCCACAAATAATCATGGGTTCTCTAACCATACTTTTAGGATAACTTAATCCACAAAGCATCTTCCCATGAGGGATTTCACCATAATAGGACCACTTTGGATTTCATCCATCTGTACTTCTTATCAACCATGAAAAGAAAATAATGAGTCATCTTTACATCAAACAAACTTGGGTCCATTATCCAAATATTTGTGCTACAAACCTTTGTGCTATCGGGTTTTCTTCAAGGGTTGACATCAATGAAAACTAACCGTAATCAACATGAGTATGATTACTAAGTTTCATGGCCTATTATAGTCCAAAAATTCCACATCTATGATTCCAAGACATTATCCCATCCATTTTCATACTTTTCTAAAAATATTGTTTAGGCTTCCTTCTAAAAAACCATTTTTTGGATAGCGTATGTGCCCTGCTGCACTAATAGTCTGCATACACATGCATGTGGCATACTAGTTAGCCTACATACATACACTTTATACATGTTAAGTATCTCTTGTTTACCTCCAAAAGTTGCAAAAATAATAAAATTTCACGTATTTCAACAGATTTTACGGGCTATGGAGGGTTTCCTAACCATTTTACCCCTTGTAGACCATCCCCAAACTGAATAACCATGTTTTTATCATATAAAAATATGTCTAGGGGAGTCATTTAGATAGATAAACAAGAGAATAAGAAAACTATGCCAAAATCTGTTCCTTCTCATTGCCAAAGTTTTGCATGTTTCTCTGATTTTTAGCCTCATCTTTCCCTCTCAACCATTCTCCCTATACGAACCTTCCTTATCCCCTTGATGGCATGTTGATTGTGAGAATTTTACGTGGGATTGGTGCACTTGGAGCCACGATAGAGGAGACCGAAATCGGTTCATAGAGCGGTGTTCGTAAGAAAAGTTTGTAACCTTTCATATTGAATTTGAATAAAAGAGATTATCTTTGTCCCAAAACCCTATGTGTACATGTTATTTTTAATTTGATCATTTGCGTCTTTATTTAGGCTTTTACTAAATATTGTTTTACTAAGGGGAGTAATATTGGTTGGCATCAATAAAAAAGGGGGAGATTGTTGGGAATTTTGTTGTCATTGATGTCAACCTTGATAGCTAGGTGAAGTATCATTGATTGATTGGTTTGAGAAGCATTGTCAATATTGGACATATTGTTATGAATTTGACTTTAATTTCAAGCATTGTCAATATTGGGCATACTATTATAAAGGTGACTTGAATTTCAAGTATTGTCAATATTGGACATAATGTTATGAAGGTGACTTTAATATCAGTAGATGTTGGAGCATAACCCTAACTTACATTAGTTTATACCTAGATTAGAATCCTAGATATTGGTTAATACATTCATTTACACTTTATTTCATCTAATTTGGCCACATAGAGAAGAAGGGCGCCTCATCCATAGATTTTAGGGAAAACTGCTAATTTTAGATCAAGTCTCAACTCTCGGTTCTTGATTTTCTCAATTTATTCTTGATTTTCTTGATTTATTCATGATTTATTCCAACTCTCCCATGCAAAAACTCATCTATTATTGGGTAATGCGCACCTCCTCTTTGAGTGAGAGATTTATTCCTTAATTAATGATTTTTTTCGTTACTATTATTAGTAACTACTATTTCGGGTCAGTTAAGTGAGTTGGAACTGCTTCTCTTGTCATTTAAGTGAGCTTAAGTGAGCTATTGTGCATCACTTGATTCTTGTGGACATTAATGAGTGTGTGACATGTATCTTTAGTGGTCTCCCTTAGCTTATGACATCTATTTTAGCTATTTCTAGCTTTTTTTTACTAGAATTTCTATGTTGGAAATTCTATATATTCACCTCCTCTCTTCTTTTTGAGGATGGTTTCTCATGTATATTCATTTTTTATTAAGATAATTCTCTGATTTTTGGAGAAATTTTTTTCTCTCATCTCTTAAATATCAGCAAATTTCATGTGTTCAATTTAACTATAATTCTAGATCTATCGGGGTTTCTGTAGGAATTCTACATGGTATCAGAGCTAGATTGAATCTAGTGGATTGTACACGGTTTTATTTGTAGGTATAGATCATAAAGAGGTGCATAAAGCAACAATGGATCATCTCTCTCAGCCCACAAATCTCATTCTAAATCCTTTCAATTAATTCGAATGGAAGACATAGACCTCTCTACTCCTCCGAAGCAAAGGGCTTTACAGGGTAACAATGGGAACGAAGAAAGAACCGACTGCTGAAGCAGAGAAAATAAAGTATTTCAATCAATTATATGAAGAAATTGGGCTGATATGCCTATCAATTTCCAAATATATCCTCTTTCATGTCAGTAGAGCCACTACTCTCGATGTGGTCTAGACCACATTGGAAGGACTATTTGGCAAGCAGGATGCAATGAGAGTGCATCAACTGGAGAATGAACTCATATCCCTAAGTCCAATTCATTTCAGAAACCTGTAAGAATTCTTAACCAAGTTCAAATCCATCCTTGTTGAACTTAATGCATGTGGAGTCATGAAAGAGGAAGAACAATCCATACTTTCAATTCTCTTGAAATTAGGCCCTGAATATTCCATATTTGTGTCGTCTTTTCAAGCATCTAAATTGACTCAGGAAAAATGGAAAATGCCTCCATTGAATGATTTCATTGCATCATTGAATTGAGAGCAAGCTAAGTTAGTCCAAATGGGTGCCATCAAGCGTTCCAAGAACCAATCACTTGTGGCTACTAATGCTCCAAAGAGTAGTGGTAAAGACAAGAAAAAAGGAACGGGTAAATTTCCTGAATCGAAGAAGGAGAGATCCGCACAATCTTCAAATAAATCTTATGATCCAAAGGGTAAGAAGAATAAGGAAAGAACACTTTGCAGCTACTGTTCCAAATTTTTTCATCCCAAAGAAAATTGCATGAGGAAGACTATCGATGAGATGGCTAAGGAATTGCAGCAACACAATCTCACGGTGCCCGAAAATGCAAAGAAGAAAGATGATAACAAAACGGGAGGGAGAGCACGAGATGGTCATGCTTTAATGGATGTCACATCCACTCCATCATCTTGTATCCTTGATTCAGGTGCATTGAACCATATGTCTGCATCAAAAGATGAATTTTCCTCCATCAAAGAAAGCACCAGATCCCCAATTTACTTCGGAGATGCCACACCCGCAAAGGTGTGTGGAGAAGGAATTATTGATATTTAAGGGGGTTGCTTCACAAATGTGCTTCATGTTCCCTCACTTTCTGCAAATCTTCTCTCGATATATCAGATCACTCATTCTGGTTCTGTAAGGAAGGTGGAGTTCACTCCAGACTCTACAGTGATTACTGACATTTCCACAGGCTCACAGCTTGCACATGGAATTGCAGATCACGGTTATCGTTTGTATTTATTCTCCCACTTTGTTCCTAAATCTATTAGAACTTTATTTCTATCACAATCTAATGATATCACTAGGTTATGGCATGAAATATTTGTCCATCTAAACTATAATTACTTGCATCAACTCAACAAGGAAAACATGGTAGAAGGATTGCCAACTATTAAATTCACAAGCGGTGTATGTCAAGGATGCATTCTTGGCAAGCATTCAGAGAACATTTTTGACAAAGGGAAGGCACAGAGAGCTTCTTCACATCTTGGGATGATTCATAGTGACATCACGGGCCCATTCCCGGATCCTTAAATCAGTAAGGCTCGATATGTACTCACCTTCATAGATGATTTCTCTCGCTTTACTTGGGTATTTTTTTTGAAATTAAAATCGGAAGTATTTGAATGCCTTATAGAATTTAAAGCACTTAATGAGAATGAGTCTGGGTGTAAGATTAATATAATCCATACTAATAATGGGGGGGATTATGTCACCAAATATGTGCAGCAACTTTTTATTGATGCAGATATACAACTACAACACACAGTGCCATATACACCACAACAGAACAGTGTTGCGGAGAGGAAAAACCGGTCCTTAAAAGAGATGACCAATCATATGCTATAGTCGAAATCATTATCTCCCAAGCTATAGGCTGAAGATATAAATTGTGCAGCATGCATTCAGAATCGATTTCCTCACAAATCACTCAAAGGCACCACTCCTTTTGAATGTTGGACCGGTAAGAAACCGAAAGTGTCGCACTTTCGTATTTTTGGTTCACGAGCATGGGCTCACATTCCGACAGATAAGAGGAAGGCTTTGGAGCCTCAAAGTGTTGAATGCATATTTTTTGGATATATTGAAGGTGTCAAAGGATATATATTTCTGGAATCTCACACTGAAAATTTCATTCTATCGCGAAGTGTGAAGTTTGAAGAAGAATCATTGCATGATTTTTCAGAAGACCTTGCCGAGGAATTGCTTGTTGTCACTGATGAGGAGGAGTCGGAAAATTCTTAGAGAAATTTAGAGCAGACATTAGAGAACAATTTTGGGTCTGATATATAGAATGAGGAGCAGGTCATGGCTTCTCCAACTCAGTTTCCAACTTGGGCAGAGAAAACCCTGCAAGATGCGGGTGAACTAGTCGGTGATCCTGCGGATACAAGAAGGACTAGATCCCAGTTTTTTGGGGCTCCTCAAGACCTAGATGCCAAAAAACATTTGTTTCCCATACATTTATATATGTCACTTGGTTCATATCCAAATTCACACTCTGAGGCTGCTAGAAACCCACTCTGAGAGGCTGCCATCGATGAAGAGTACTCTTCTCTTATGGACAACAACACATGGGACTTGGTTCCACTTCCAAAAGGAAGAAAGATTGTTCGATGCCGATGGATATATCGAACAAATATTTCTGCATATGGTGAGATCAGAAAGTAAAAAGCTTGACTTGTCACAAAAGGATACTCACAGGTACATGGCATAGACTACACAAAGACATTTGCACCTGTTGCAAAAATGGACTCCATTCAACTAGTTTTGGCCATTGCCGCTTCTCGCAGATGGGATGTTCACCACATGCATGTGAAGAGTGCATTTATTCATGGTGATATCAAGGAGGAGATATATATGGAGAAGCCACAGGGATGCATTCATAACTCTTCCCTCGTTTGCAGATTAAAAAAATCTTTGTATGGCCTAAAACAAGCTCCCAGAGCCTGGTATGCAAAGATGGATTCTTTCCCTCTTTCCATTGGATTCATTCGATGAAAATCTGATACGAATGTTTATTTGCTGCAACATGATGATTCCCTTTTTCTGATATTAATTTATGTATATGACTTACTTATTACAGGGAACCTTACTTCAGGTATTGATTCGACACAATCAACATTGCACGATCAATTTTCCATGACAGATTTGGGACTGTTACACTACTTTCTTGGTCTTGACGTTTCTCGGTCTACTTCAGGGATCAAGATGGCACAGTCTAAGTATGCATCATATCTACTTGTCCGCTTTTAGATGATACAATGCAAGCCAAAAACATCTCCCTTTCTTTCAGGGGTCAGATTCGAGGATGCGGGTACTACACCTTTGGTGGACAGTACACTGTATTGGCAGTTGGTTGGGAGTTTGTTGTATCTTACTCACACCCAACCTGATATCTCTTTTGCACTAGGATTTTGTTCCATATATATGTAGGAGCCTCATGAGATTCACTAGAAAGATGCAAAGAGAATCCTTAGATATGTGAAAGGTACTTCCAGTTTTGGCATCTTTTATGCTACAGTTTGCCCACTTTCACTGATTGGATACACATATTCTGATTGGGCTGGTGATGGTACAGAATGCAAGTCCACCTTTGGTTATGTTTTCAGCTTTGATTCAGGGCTATTCTGTTGGTCTAGCAAGAATCAATTCACGATTTCTTTATCTACAACAGAGGCAGAGTATAGAGGTGCAGTGGATGCAACTACATAGTCTATTTGGTTGCAGGAGCTTCTCTCCGAGTTTGGTATTCAATATCCACTTTCGACTGCCATATTTTGTGACAATCAGGGGTCCATTCAGATATCAATTGATCCAGTTCATAGGCAGAGGACCAAGCACATCAAGATTCATATGCATTACATCCGCGAGCTGATCCGTGACAAAGTCATTTCACTGCAATACTACCCCACAGAGCAGCAGGTTGCAGACATCTTCACCAAGTCCTTCACTAAAAAGAAATTTTCAGAACTGAGAGCTATGTTTGGAGTGGTGGAGACAACTGAGTAGGTCACTTTTGGCCACTCATGTTTGGAGTGGTGGAGACAATCGAGTAGGTCACTTTGGCCACTCACATTTTTTTTTCCTCTTTTTTTTTTTTTTTTTTTTTTTTTTTTTTTTTCCTCTTTCCTCTTTTCATGAAGAGTTATTTTATGTAATGAGTACCAAAAATGGCCAAGTTGTCGTGACTCAATTTTTTTTGTCATTACAGCTAGGCTTAAGAGGGGTGTTGGAGCATAAACCTAACTTACATTAGTTTATACCTAGATTAGACTCCTAGATCTTGGTTAATACATTCATTTACACTTTATTTCACCTAATTTGGCCACATAGAGAAGAAGGGCGCCTCATCCCTAGATTTTAGGGAAAACTGTTAATTTTAGATCAAGACTCAACTCCTTGTTCTTGATTTTCTCGATTTATTCTTGATTTTCTTGATTTATTCATGATTTATTCCAAATCCCCCATGCAAAAACTCATCTATTATTGGGGAATGTGCACCTCCTCTTTGAGTGAGAGATTTATTCCTTAATTAATGATTTTTGCCATTACTATTATTAGTAACTACTATTTTGGGTCAGTTAAGTGAGTTGGAACTGCTTCTCTTGTCAGTTAAGTGAGCTTAAGTGAGATAATGCACATCACTTGAATCTTGTGTACATTAATGAGTGTGTGAAATGTATCTTTAGCGATCTAGGTCGAACTATGTGGTCTCCCTTAGCTTATGACACCTATTTTAGCTATTTCTAGCTTTTTTTTGACTAGAATTTCTATGTTGGAAATTCTATATATTCACCTCCTCTCTTATTTTTGAGGATGGTTTCTCATGTATATTCATTTTTTATTAATATAATTCTCTTATTTATGGAGAAAAAACTTTCTCTCATCTCTTGAATATCAACAAATTGCATGTGTTGAATTTAACTAGAATTCTAGATCTATCGGGGTTTCTACAGGAATTCTACAGTAGAAAGATAATATTGACTAATATATTGTATGAACTTGATGCTCTTATCCTAGTGGAAATATGGTCTTTGGTGGAATGTTCTATTAACATCCATGCACAAAAGAATAAATTGTCTTGAAAAAAAGGGTAAATGGAGAATCCAATATGGATCCATACAACTCACATAGTCAAGACGTTTGGTATAATGAAAGTCTCAGTAAGAAACATTCTGACCATTCAAGCCTTAAGTCGAGTCGAAAATAATTGTCTCGACTAGTCAAACCTTAAGTCGAGTCGAAACAATTAAATGGGTCAAGTTGACTAACTGAATTCAAGGATAAAGAATCAAAGTCAAGTGTTTCAATAAAATGAAGTAGATATCAAGAAGTCTAGTATAAACATCTCAGCAAGAATTTGAAGAAGTTGAAATTGAAAAATTCGAAGGTCGAAGTCAAACAAAATGTAGTATATATCAAGAAGTCTAGTATAAACATCTCAGCAAGAAGTTGAAGAAGTCAAAGTTTGAAGTCAAAGAGATAGAATTTCGAATTCAAAGGCCGAAATCGAACATGTCGAAGAAGTTGAAGGTCAAAGTCAGGTAAGTAGAAGAGGTCAAAGTCGAAGGAAAATTGAGTCAGGAAATACAAGTCGTCCAAAACAAGTCGGGACAACCGAAATCGAATTACACAAGTCATTTTTCTTCTAAATTGAGTTGGTCCAAGTAGAAGTGAAGTAAATCACCTCAAAGGTCGAAGTCAAATAAAAATGAGTTAGTAAATACAAGTCAACCAAAGCAGGTCAGGACGACCAAAGTCAAATTACTCAAGTCGGGTTTATCCTAAGTCGAGTCGGTCCAAGAAAGAAGTAAACTAAATTGAACCAAAGGTCAAAGTTGAAGTAAACTTAAATTAATTCGGGTCAAGTCTAAAGAAAGTTGGTTCGACCGGAATCAAATTACTCAAGTCGAATTTATTCTAGTTGAGTTGACCAGAAGATGCTTGTTGGTCAAATAAGGAAGGAAATATGAAAAAGGATGAGACCAGGTCAAAACTTTAGTGACTAGCAGTTGAAAGGGAGATGATTTTAATATCCATCATGAAGTAAATGTTTACAAGTTGAGTTTAACTAGTCACAAAAAAAGGAAATATATAGAGGTCGATTTAGGCATTGATGAAAAGGTAAAATGCACTGAAGTCGATCTGGCATCCGACTATGAAAGGAAACTCTAGGCAAGTTGATTTCAAAGAATCGCCTGTACTAGCCACCTCACACTTTTTCTAGGGAAATTTCCCAAGTCTCAACTAATTAAGCATGTTCTGGACAAAACCCATGTCATATAATTTTAAATTTCGTTTGCATCGCTCCAGAATTTTCATACGAAAATAGATGTCTAATTTGGTGTACGAAAATCAATTAGTAAAATTTACCATTTGCGTTAATTAAATGAAGGGGTGCAATGTTTCATTCCAAAATGACACATTGTTTCAAAGTGGCACCCCTTGGAGGACTATATAAGAAAATGAATAAAAAGGGAAGAAGGGTGTCCTGGTGGATATATATATATATATATACTGGATTGAATGAAAGTTCATTCTATCAGGTTTGTGCATGTTTACAAGTTGAGTATTGTCATGAGCATTGGATTCCTCACATCTCAATTGGATCTCGGATCAACAAGTTGGGTCTTGTATGAGAGGGTTGGATCTCTCATATTCAGTTGAAGCTAAAGATATTAAAGGATTGATTTTATTTGTATTCATTCAAGTTAAATAAATAAAAGAATGGTACTTTATCTACTTCAAACAGTTTGTGTTAGACATGTTTATGAATAACTAATTGAACTAGATATATCTTATTCAACTAATTTAGTTAATCTATAAAAGTGTGAAAAGTAGCCAAAGTTTCTAGAAATTGATTCACCCCACCCATCTCAGTGTCAGTGTGTGTTTCCAACACTCTAGAATCCAATCGTATGGAGAAACCCCTAACAAAAAACCATAACTCGAGAGAGGAATAATGAGGAACCAGAGTCGAACCCCATTTTCCCAACCCATTACATATTTATACAACACTATAGGGATACAAACCCTAATATGTTCATCCCAAAAATACCTCATTAGAATGCATACTTCCCTTAGATAACTAGTTGTTCGTGCTGCTTTTCTCTCTGCATGTTTCTTTTCTATGGTTCTTCTATTTCTAGAATGTCGAGCTGTGATCCTTTTGTCATGATTTATTCTCTCTCTTTATTCATTTATGTGTTGTCAGATTTATTCTTTCGTCTGTGTGCTCTCTTCCTTCTTCACACTTTCCTCCTTCTATGAACTGTCTTCCTAGATGTGCCTTAGTTTCACTCTCCCTAGCTTTCCTTCTTATTCCATGCACTTTTACTATATTTGGTATTTTCCCCCAAAACTATATCAAAACTGCAAAACTATTTCCAAAGTGGGTTTTCCAATAGGAAAAAATCACCACCAATCCATGAGTAGGAATCACTTTCTCTTATGATCCTTCATTTATCCTATGATGAAATTTTTTGAGGTAGCTTCCCCGTGGCTAAGTAATTGGCCATATCTGCAAACCAAGGTGAGTGAGTAGATGCTACAAATAATTGTTCATCTGGAAAACTAACATCTATAGGAACAACATCACCTTCATTTTTTATTCTATAAAGGAAATAAGTGACTACATTTTCTTTACCATGTCGATCCATGATGGTGACATTAAATTCCTGCAGTAAAAAAATCCATCTCATACCTCTACCATTAGAGACTAGTTTATTTATTAAATATTTTATGGAATCATGGTCAATTTGAATGAAGACTTCATAACCAGTGATGTAACGCCTAAATTTATTTATAGAGTGTACAAATGCTAAGGATTATTTCTTTGTTACAGTATAGTTTAGCTTAGCAAGTGTGAGATATTTTCTATTATAGTAAATGGCATAATGACACTGGTTTTATTTTTGCCCAAGGACATCCCCTAGAGCGGTTTCTGAGGCGTCTGTGGAAATGTAAAATGGTAGAGACCAATTAGGTCCCCTTAATATATGTGTAGTAGTAATATTTTGTTTTAAAGCTTCAAAAGCACATTGACAACAATGATCCCAAAATCAATCATCATCTTTGGAAAAAAATTTAAGTAATGGTGCATAAAATTTTGTAAAATTTTCGTTAAATATCCTATAGTACCTATAAAGACCAAGAAAACTCCTTACCTCTTTCTCAGACTTGGGAACCAATAGTTTTGATAGTAATTCTATTTTGGTGGGATCTACTTCAATACCTATAGAAGAGATAATATGTCCATTAACTACTCCATTAGTTAGCAACATGCAACATTTTTCATGGCTTAGGGAAAGGTTTGTTTCTTGGGATCTAATCAAGAATTGTTATGAATTTTCAAGGCTTCTTCAAATGAGTCACCATAGATAGTGAAATCGTCCATGTACACCTCCACATAATCATGAATAAGGGTTGAGAAAATTCCTAGTACAACTCTCTGGAAGGTGTAAGTGGCATTGCGCAAACCAAAAGGAAACACACGATAGGAAAATGTACCCTAGGGGAATGTAAACATGGTTTTCTCCTAGTCCTTTGGTGAAATTTGAATCTTGTTATACCCACTAAACCATCTAGAAACGAGAAGTATTTCTTTCCATCTAGGGTGTCTAAGACATGATAAATGAAAGAAAGAGGGAAATAGTCCCTCATGGTGGATTTGTTTAGTTCATGATAGTCTATGAATATATGTCATTTCCTGTTCTTTTTAGGTACTACTACTAAGGGTGAAACCCATATACTGTCATAAATTGGGTAAATAAAATTGGCATCAAGAATTTTCTGCAGTTCTTGTTTAACTACCTCTATAAGTGTTGTGTTCATCTATCTTTAGGGATGCCTCATCAATCGGGAATCTACCTGAGTATAGATGTGGTGTGAGAAATTCTCTAGGTTGGTTCCCTTCATATCATGGGGGTCTCAAGCAAAAAAATTTGACTTTTTTTGAAAACAATTGATCAAAGTTTCCTACCAGGATTTAGTGAGCTCATTATTAATATACAAAACTTTTCCTTAGATAATATCAATAGGGGTACTGTAGTATTCAATTTGCTATGTGGTGGTTGCTACTGTACTAAATAATGAAGAAACAACTATCATATCATTAGTTGTCAAGATATGTTCTAATGGAATGGTAAATGAATCATAAACATGTGAAAAATTAGAATCACAAAGAAAAGAACTAATATGATTATCTTCTATACATTATTTAAAATTTCTTACCTATTCTATTGTGCAAGCAGGCTATACTTCTTCTTCATCGTTGGTTGAGTCTTCCAACCATGGGAAATATCTCATATCTAGAAGAGATCTTGAAAGAAGACATAGTGTTACTTGTTTTACTGCACCTCCATGGGAAATGAGCATGTTTCCATATTTGCATCATGTAAAACAATTTGTGGTAGAAATCCAAGGTCTTCCAAGGATTATAGAGTATCCTCCTGATGAAGTTTTGGGCTCATAGATGAAAAATTCTACAAGATATTCCCATGAGTCCAAAGAAAAAATCACATCATCCAATATTCCTTCTGGTTTAACTTTAGATATGTTGTCTAGTTCAACAACAATAGGATTTGGGAGAATGCTTAAGTGAATTTTCCCATGTGATCTTGGGTCATGATCAAAGTAGAGAAAGACTAAGTGAAAGAGGCAAAAGTCTCCCCTCAAAGACAGGCACACAAAAACTAAAGAAAATAACTATTTTGATTAGGATAAATTACGGAGAGAGAAGAGAAAAGAAGGTGCACCCTGTTCTCCCATTTGATGTCGATCCCCGCTCCAAATTGTTAAAGATCCATCGTTCTTCTGTTGCAACTAGCCTGGAAGATAGATACAAAACTAGGGTTGCGATGAAAGTAGTTATGCAATCAAAAGCATGTGCACATTATATGTCATATTCAAAGTAAGCATACATTCAAGACAAAATTTGGGGGAGAAACAAGCTCTTTTATTATCATCAAGTGGAAAAGGTAAGTTAGAACCTTGTCTAGACTTAGGCACCATCTTTAAGCCAACTGTCTAGGTTCCTCTTAGAATCCTCAAGCATCAACTCAACCGATATTATCTTCTCTCAATGAATCGGATGGGGATAAGGAGAGACCCTATAGCCACATAAAATGATAAAGAAGCTATGGAAAAGGATTTTCCAGACTAAAGGGGATGTTTATCAGAGAATTATATGAAAAAGAGGCTTTCTAGATGCTGGCAGCATAACGTTGCACCAAGGGACCTGTCTTGTCCTTTTTATCCCTCTATGGTTGTTTTATATCTTCCCAAGAGGTTTGGGGAGTTGAATTTTGTTTTGTACGGGAATGATTCATTGAGAAATGATCCCAATAAAAATACCTACCCTAAAACACAAGATTATTTTATTTTTCACCAAAAATGAGGGAATCTACAGGTTGCGGTGAGGAAAGTCATGGATGTCTTCATGTTGCATTAGGAAAACCAACAGATATGATCTTACGACATGTTTTTTAGATGATTTTTGAGAGGACCTTTAGGAATAATTCTAGCAAGCATTGGGAAAAGGGTTAGGACATTGCATAAATGCATAGGTGTGATGTAACACCCTGTTTCCCCCAGTTTGTAAATATAACTATATTGGCCAAGAGACTATGGAAAACTCAATATGTTTTTTTATTTTATTTGATGGAACTTTGTAGAAAAGGTTAATGAATGTAAATTATGTTATTTACTAGAAAATGGATAAGTGTTGCATGAATACTAGAAGGGGGGTGTGCTAATAGATACCACGAATTCTTTGAAAGAGATGGTGAAGGGGACCAGGAATGGTTGCATTAACCTCCACTAGGCTAGTACTTTGTTGGATTTTAATTTCTCACGATTAGAACAACCCTCTAACCCAGGAATGAATTACAGTCAAGTTGGTAGGTGGGAATAACTCCTCAAGAGTTAATGAGGGGATGGGGAAGACTGCCCATCTACAAGGCTTCCATACCTGACCACATACTGGGAATTCAGACTACACACAATCTTGATGAGAAAGGAAAGATAGGACGACATGTGAAGAGAGAAGAGGAGGGAGATTAAGCTTAGGTTTGAGGAAGAATTGAAAAAGAGCATGTTATGATCACAGGAGAAGGGAGTAACCTTCGTCCCTATATATTACTAAGATGGGAGAAGAAGAGTAACCTTCATCCCTAACTTTCGTTAAGCCGAAAGAAAAGATTAAATCTCAAAGCATCGTGGCCTAGCTCGGGGGTGGTCAGTGGTAAATCTGTTAGGAGTGACTGTGCCTATGGTTGGGTGGAAACGGGCACCCCTTTCAGCAGTCGCATCATGTCTTTCGGTTCTGATAATTTTTTTCATGCTTTGTGCTTTGAAATGGAAAAATTATTGAATGCATGTATGCATACATTTAAGATTGGCCTCTCTATTGATTGATCAAGTGATGTGTATGTATTTATCTCCTTGAAGACTTATGCTTCTTCTTGATTTTCCCTATGCTCCAATTTAACCCTCGAAAGTGTTTTCCCCAGGGAGTTACCTCATAGTTCCAGAGTCATAGCGAGCCTCTTGGCACTGCTACCATCTCGGTAATTCCAAAAAAATTACCTTGCCTTGTTTCAAAACTTAAAGTTCTGCGAGCTAGGAAGGCACTTCTTTCAAACCCGTAGCCTAAGAGACCTTAGGCTTGTGCCCATGAACTTAACCAGATATCGGCTAAGAGTAGACCTTATAGCCCTATATTCACCAGAGGGTCCATATGACCAGGGTCTTGGAACCCTGTGCTAAGTCCAAAAGGAGCTAACTCTTGACGGCGTTAGAGCTTCTTGAGCTCGAAGCCTTGGGATGTCAAACTTCATAACTGACAAACTCCCCAAAAACTGAAGTTACAAAGTGAAGGAGAGACATAGATTTGGGGGATCTCGTTAGGAGAAGGGAACCACACAGGGTACTTTGGTGAAGTCTCGCTTCAGGAAAATGGAGTGGTAGTGAATCCAAAACCCCCGAAAGCTAGAGCCGTGAAGTGACCAGGACCGTTGATCTGGGGATTCTATGAGTCCTCTTCTAGCTGTTGGATCTACGACAAATTCAACCCGACATTGACTGCTTTGGGATAACAGGGATGTTGTAATGTCAAAAAATCCCGAAGTCTGAATTCGCAAAGTGAATAGGACTGTTGATCTAGGGATCCTTCAGGTCCTATCCTAGCTGTCAGATATATGATGTAGTCATCCTGACATTGACCTCTTTGGGAGGATAGGGGTGTTGTGAAACCAAAACCCCTGAAGGCTGACGTCACGAAGTAATGAGTACCCCCGATCCTCAAACTCTTCAGGATCCCTTTGAGCCGTCGATGCACAGGGACGCGTGGCGATAGATATTTGAGTCCGGAGACTGGGAACTCCTGGTAAAGTTGAGTTGTGTTGTGTTAAAAATATATGAATCCCAAAGTAACTAGAGTCGTCGATTCTAGGATGCTTTGGGACTTTTCCAAACCATTAGATCTGGGTTGTGGTCAACCAGATGCTGACCAAGTTTGGGAGAAAAGAGGAGTTTGCATCGCAAAACTTTCAAACGTCGAATTCTTGAAGAAATAGGAGTTGTAGATCCATGGATCTACATGGCTAAATATCGACTGTGAGATCTGAGGAATGTTAGAAGGTTGTCAGTATGGAGTGGCGTGGCATAGTGACATCACCCAGGATGACGTGGACCCAATCTTGACATACCACATGTCACCCAAATTTGTATGTATCACATACCCTATAGACCCATTGGAACATGACACATTTCACCCCTGTCCCCTTCCACGTGTTAGACCTAGGTACGAGCCTCCCAACCAAAGTAGTTGGTGAAGTGACTGAAACTCCAGGATTCTGGGACTTCGGGTGTGGAGTTTTAAAGAGACAAAAAGGCACGAAGGCCAGAACCACGTGCCAAGATCACAAGAGTTTAGGATTTTGAGACTTTGGGATATCTCATGCGTAGACAATAAGGAAGCGCTCATCACTGAAGCACCAAAGCACCGAAGTGTCGAATCTCTTGTTGGCCTGCATGTTAGACGCTTACGTTTTAGACAAATATTGAGTCGAGTCATGGGATCGAATGGTGGATGGAATTCCACCATGGATGAAGGAACCTAGAGACAATACGTGTGAGGTGGATTCACGTGGAATCCACATGGCCCTCAACCAATGAATGCCCGAAGAACTTTGAAATGTATATCCATCGGTTCTGATCTCGATTTTGAACATGGAGATTGTGATTGGGAAGCTCTAGAAAAGAAGAATGTGATAGAGACCTTGAATGAAGGATATGATCACTTAAGGAGAACAAAATTTGATTCCCCATCCCTAGGAAATCCACTCAGGGGTCGGGTGTGCTACAAATTGGTAGTAGAGCATGGTTACAACACTTGGCCTACTTGGGCTCATGAACGATTCGCGTAAGAACCTTATTTAAAGGAATTTTAAGGGTGACACACTATCTTACTTCTCCTTTAAAGACTCTAGTTAAACGTTTACTAAAGAAAAGAATGAAGTTTTCTACTCTGTGTGTTTAGTTAAGAAATATGAACTGTGTATTGTCTATGAACTAATATATCGTTGGCTAACAGTGAGTGTTTTTTTAGCACTCAAGCAGTCATTGAATCGCGAGAAAATACAAGTATAAAGGATGGTGATGTGCCATGAAGTGGGGGATGTCTCCCATAATAGAGGCGGAGAATATGATGAAAGGAGGGAGGTGGAAACCCCTCTGGATCTGGCTGAAATTGTAAGGAGCCTCATGGATGAATTACATAGATTCAAGGCCGAAAATGAGAGATTGATAAAGGAGCAAGAACAACAAATGGAAATCAATGCAGTCTTGTTGTAGAGCTTATCCTATATAGAGAGAAAGATGCAATATGGACTCACAACCATTCATGTGGACCGATGACATACAAAGAGAAGTCAAAGACCACTTGAGATATGAAAACATGGTCCCATACGTGGCCACACTAGGAGGAGTACCTCGAGGAAGGCCCAACCTGGAGGCAGGGGACACTCATCAGGAGAGTCTTATGTAAAGGATACTAGCAACTCCAAGGGATATTCTAGTAGAAAAACTAGCTCACATTCTCCAAGGAAAGGAAATAAGTGAAAGAATTCCAAAAGTTGTAATCCTGAAGAGTTCAAGAAAGCCAGACCACCCTCTTTTGATGGAGATATTAAAAGAGGGGAAGAGGCAGAACCTTGGCTTTTTAATTTAAAGAAGTACTTCATAGTCCATAACTACTCTGAAAACTTGAAGACTTGAATAACCATTTTCAACCTGAATGAAAAGGCTTCCATTTGGTGGGAATACCTTAAGAATGTGAAAGGAATCCATGAGAAGGATTTATCATGGAAGAAGTTTGAGAAATACTTCAAGAAGAAGTATGTGTCAGAGAAATACTTTGATGGGAAGACTAAGGAGTTCTATGAACTCAGGCTGGGACAACTCACCATAGAGGAATATATCAATAAATTCCTTGAGATGATAAGGTATGTAACCTATATAAATTATGAAAAGGTAAAAGTGAAGTGATTTATCAATGGTTTACCTCAATCCTACTAGGACAATATTGAGTTTGATGAGCCAAAGACCTTATAAGATACTATCTGTAAGACAAGGTATTATTA
Source organism: Picea sitchensis (assembly GCA_010110895.2). Classification (NCBI taxonomy): domain Eukaryota; kingdom Viridiplantae; phylum Streptophyta; class Pinopsida; order Pinales; family Pinaceae; genus Picea; species Picea sitchensis. The sequence continues at coordinate 281,863 of SNQJ01S0006791.1, read as the reverse complement.
TGAACAGTTAGGGAAACAAGCATAACCTTAGGAATCAATAAGAAGGGGTTTAAATCCTCAATATTTAAGAACTATGGGAAGGGTTATATGATGAGCCTTCCTACTAGAAGTGTGTAACAGTAGAATTTACCTTCCTAGAGTGGAAATAAACCTTTTAGAGTAACCCTAGGAAAGACTAATGACCCAAAGAGAGAACCCTTGTGTAAGGTAGTTAGAGAGGTAGTGGGAGGGCCCATAGTGATAATAGTGGAGGCCATTCAATGTAAGGTGGACTAGTTCCACTATATTATTAAATAAGGCTCACTATGGTAGTTAGATATAATAAATGGGTATTTAGATATAATAAATGTAAGAGGACTTCTTAGAAGGTTCTACTTCTAGAAGATTCCTCCTCTAGAATGTTCTTAGGTGATGGTAGCACTATATAAAGAGGTTCAAGCAATGTAATGGAATATGAAGATAATTATTGTATTTGGAGTGGTAGCTCAATAGGCGGATGCCCCTCGAAGAGGCAAGTGAACAGGAGAGGATCCCTTCCATAATAATATCCATTGTATGTTGTTTCCCTACCTCAAGGGTCTGGTAATAATATAGTGTGGTTTCTTCTATCTTGTTTTTTGGATTTATTGTGTATTCAATATTTGTGGTGATTATATTTGTAGATCTATTCAGGTTGTTAACAATTGGTATCAGAGCCCAAAGGTAGTAGTGGGGGCCCAGAGGGTCCATAGTGATAATAGTGGAGGCCATTCAATGTAAGGTGGACTAGGTCCACTATATTATTAAATAATACCCACTATTGTAGTTAGATATAATAAATGGGTAGTTAGATATAATAAATGTAAGAGGACTTCTTAGAAGCTTCTACTTCTAGAAGATTTCTCCTCTACAATGTTCTTAGGCGATGGTAGCACTATATAAAGAGGTTCAAGGAATGTAATGGGATATGAAAAGAATTATTGTATTTGGAGCAGTAGCTCAATAGGAGGATGTCCCTCGAAGAGGTAAGTGAAAATGAGAGGATCCCTTCTATAATAAGATCCATTGTATGTTGTTTCCCTACCTCAAGGGTTTGGTAATGATATAGTGTGGTTTCTTATATCTTACTTTGTGGATCTATTGTGTATTCATTATTTGTGGTGATTATATTTGTAGATCTATTCAGGTTCTTAACAATTGGTATCATAGCCCATATGTAGTGGTGGGGTCCCAGAGGGCCCATAGTGATAATAGTGTAGGCCATTTAATGTAAGGTGGACTAGGTCCACTATATTATTAAATAAGGCCAACTATGGTAGTTAGATATAATAAATGTAAGATAACTTCTTAGAAGGTTCTACTTCTAGAAGATTCCTCCTCTAGAATGTTCTTAGGTGATGGTAGCACTATATAAAGAGGTTCAAGTAATGTAATGGGATATGAAGAGAATTATTGTATTTAGAGCAGTAGCTCAATAGGAGGATTCCCACTCGAAGAGGCCAGTGAATGGGAGAGGATCTCTTCCATAATATAATCCATTGTATGGTGTTGCCTACCCCAAGGGTTTGATAGTAATAAAAGAGATTTTGCATATTGTTCTTCTATACTGCTATGTGGATCTATTGTGTATTCATTATTTGTGGTGATTATATTTGTATATCTATTTGGGTTCTTAACAAGTGGTATCAGAGAACTTTCCTTGGCAGACATTATGGGCAAATAGTTTTTATTTTTGCAGATTTTTTTTCGGAGAAGAAAAAAGAGGGCCGCGATATTATAGAAACTTTCAGTATATTTCTATGCAAAATTTGAAGAAACAAGTTGTATATCTGAGTTCCTCTCAGAAAAACACCCAATTTGAAAAAACAAATCGTCTGAAACGGAGTCCGGGAAGTCAAGATATTGAAGTTTTAAAATCTGCAATTTTCAGGGTTTTTTTTCCACAAACGACAACGCGATATATATATATATGTATGTATATATATGCATATGTATATATGCATATTCATATATGCATATGCATATGCATATGCANTATATCTGAGTGCCTCTCAAAATTTCACCCAATTTCAAAAAAGAAATCAAATGAAACGAAGTCTGGGAAGTGAAGTTATGAGCATTTTAAATTCAACAGTGTTTTAGGGCTTTTCCAAAAAAAGTCGGGATTTTCTTTCGTAACTTATTGTTCTATTTTTTGGGTTTTTTCATGACGGTTGTAGGACTGAAGAGTTCATAGGGTGATAAGATGGCTATTTAATTTCAAACTCTCAAATAAATTCTACAAATCACTGAAGCATTCAAATCCCAATTGTATGACACATTGGATGCTAGATTGCATGACCTTGTAGATGACCTGAAGAAACAAGTTGTATATCTGAGTTCCTCTCAGAAAAACACCCAATTTGAAAAAACAAATCGTCTAAAATGGAGTCCGGGAAGTTAAGATATTGAAGTTTTAAAATCTACAATTTTCAGGGTTTTTTTCCACAAACGACAACGCGATATATATATATATATATATATATATATATATATATATATATATATATTGGTAGAAGTTGAAGGCTGAGTTTGTCCAAACAAGTTATATATCTGAGTGCCTCTCAAAATTTCACCCAATTTAAAAAAAATAAATCAAATGAAACGAAGTCTGGGAAGTGAAGTTATGAGCATTTTAAATTCAACAGTTTTTTAGGGCTTTTCCAGAAAAAGTCGGGATTTTCTTTCGTAACTTATTGTTCTATTTTTTGGGTTTTTTCATTATGGTTGTAGGACTGAAGATTTCATAGGGTGATAAGATGGCTATTTAATTTCAAACTCTCAAATAAATTCTACAAATCACTGAAGCATTCAAATCCCAATTGTATGACACATTGGATGCTAGATTGCATGACCTTGTAGATGACCTCAATGATAGTTTTCATAGTATTCAAGATTCATTGGATAACATGCAAGAAAGATTTCTTATGGAGGACATCAAGGATGAATATAATCAAGAAATATATTCTTGGTATGATTTTGAGGCTGATTGTGATGATTGATATATGGATAGTTGTCATTTCTGGGATGACAGCCACTTTCATATTTTATTTGATGACTCTAATCCACCTTCTGTAGAGAGAATCAATGTGACAAATCGAGAGTCAATCATTATTACTAGTGTTCATCCCGCATATTCTACACTGGTATTATTCATTTCAGATTATTCTACGACCATTTTCCACCATGTTGATGGATCTTCTTATTTGGATCCACATGACAGGTGTCAGTCTTTGGAGCATCATTTTGAGTTGGTTATTGGGTTCCAAAATCTTCCATGGGGAGTTCACATGATCACTTAGACATGGGACCTGGGCTTACAATGGTGGTTGGACTACTTTATCATGGTGGCTTTCCTTTCTACATGGGACCTTGGTTCTCCATTCTTCTTCAACATTATGGTCCACAATTATCCATGGGAACCTGGTATATGGTTGTACATCAAGCGTTGAGGACAATGATTTCATAAGGGGGATGGAATGTTAGATATCTATAGAGGTAGTAGTGGAGGCCTAGAGGGCCCATAGTGATAATAGTGGAGGCCATTCAATATAAGGTGGACTAGGTCCACTATATTATTAAATAAGGCCCACTATGGTAGTTAGATATAATAAATGTAAGACGACTTATTAGAAGGTTCTACTTCTAGAAGATTCCTTGTCTAGAATGTTCTTAGGTGATGGTAGCACTATATAAAGAGGTTCAAGCAATGTAATGGGATATTAAGAGAATTATTGTATTTGAAGCGGTAGCTCAATAGGAGGATGCCCACTCGAAGAGGAAAGTGAACAGGAGAGGATCCCTTCCATAATAGGATCCATTGTATGGTGTTTCCCTACCTCAAGGGTTTGATAGTAATAAAATATATTTTGCATATCATTCTTCTATATTTCTCTCTAGATATATTGTGTATTCAATATTTGTGGTGATTATATTTGTAGATCTATTTAGGTTCTTAACACCTTAAAATGTTGGGGTTGTGGAGAAGAACATCTGCTAAGGGATTTCCCACACCAACAAAAGAACAATAGGAGAGACTACAACATCCAAGAATCTACCATAGTCAATGATGTGGCTAGGAGCATGCCACATATTTCTGTAGCCTTGGATAATAAACAAGTTGACCACCAAGCTTCAGTGGTGGAGATGGAAGGTATGATCTACAACCATCTAGTTTCTATTTTAATTGGCCCTGGTTCTAATTTGAGTTGTGTAGCCCCTTAGACTATTGATAAGTGTAAACTACAACCAGTTAGACATGTTAATACATGGTTGGTACAACTAGCCACTGGAACCAAAAGAAAAGTAACAGAGGTCATACCAGCTTGCCAATGCATTATGGATGGATTTCCCACCCAAGGGGCCCTTAACATACTTCCCCTAGGATCTTATAACCTGTTGATTGGTATGGATTGGTTAGCCACTTATAAAACCAAGTTGGATTGTTACCATAAGGCCTTAGAGTGTGAAAATGAAGAAGGGAGAAAAATAACCCTCCAATGGATTCAAAATCCTTTCTCAGTGAGAAGAATATCATCCCTTCAAATGAAAAAGTATTGCAGAAAGGGATGTTCTCTATATGTAATACGGGTGTTGGAATCTGTTGAGGATGAAAAACTAAACCTAGAGGACCACCCCATATTAAGAGAGTATATAGACGTGTTTCTATAAGAGGTACCAGGTCTACCTCCGAGAAGATACATTGACTTCTCGATAGAACTTACACCAGGAGCAGTGCTAGTGTCTAGGACACCCTATAGGATGAGTACACCAAATCTAGTTGAGATCAAGCTACAACTAAAGAAAATGATGGAAAAAGGCTACATCCGACCCAGTGTGTCTCCTTGGGGAGCACTGGACTTGTTTGTGAAAAATAAAGATGGAATGCTCTGATTGTGCATAGATTATAGATAATTCAATAAAACAACCATAAAGAACAAGTACCCCTTACCAAGAATCAATTACTTGTTCGACCAATTAGGGGGTGATTCCATTTGATCAAAGATTGACTTAAGGTATGGATACCATCAAGTCCAAATCAAGGATGAAGACATCCACAAAACATCCTTCAGGACCAGATATGGTCGCTATGAATTTTCAGTGGTGCCATTTGTATTAACCAATTCCCCCACCACTTTTATGTGCTTGATGAATAATGTATTCAGAAAATTCCTAGACATATTTGTATTGGTTTTCATTGATGATATCCTAATATACTCCAACAACAAAGAGGAGCATGAAGAACATATTAGACTTGTACTTCAAGTACTAAGAGAGCATCAACTCTACGTTAAGTTTAGAAAGTGTGACTTTTTTTAGAAGTAAGTCCATTACTTAGGCCATGTTATTTATAAGGAAGGAGTGGCAGTAGACCCTGACAAGATCATTTCTATCATGGAATGGCCTACCCCAAAGGATATATCTGATATCATATCATTTATGGGCTTAGCGGGATACGATAGAAGGTTTATAAAAGGATTTTCCAATATTGGTTATCCAATCTCTGCCCTTCAGAAAAAGGGGGTTATGTTCACTTGGACATCAGAATGTGAAGAAAGATTTCAGAAACTGAAATACCTTCTAACCCATGCACCCATGTTGAAGATTGAAGACCATGATAATGACTTCCTCATGTGTATATATTCTTGTAAGGAAGGACTCGGATGATTCCTTATGCAAGAAGGACATGCGTATTGCTACGAATCTAGAAAATTGAATGAGCATGAAATCAATTATGTGACCCATGATCTAGAATTGGCTACCATAGGGCACACTTTACAAATGTGGAGGCATTACCTCCTAGGTAGGATATTTGTACTTATCACAGACCATTGTGGGTTGAGGAACCTATTTGATCAACCAAAAATTAATGTCAGGCAAGCTAGGTGGATGGATCTCCTTAGTGAGTTTGATTTTGAAATCAAACACATCAAAGGAAAGGAAAATAGGGTAGTTGATTCCCTTAGTATAAGTGTGAAAACAATTCACTTGGAAGCAATGAGCACATGTAAAAAGGATCTCAAGGAGAGAGTCTAGAATGAACAAGAAACATATGCATTCTTCAAGACTGTGACATGATAACTAAAGAAAGAGACCACAGGGATAAAGTATGAAGGCTATCAGATGTTGGATGAAGGTCTGTTGACTTACATAAATAGATTGTATATCCCAAGTTTTGACAACTTGAAGAGGTTTATAATGGATGAACTACACAAGAGACCATATACTGGCCATCCAGGTTATCAAAAAATGATTTCGGCCACTAGAAAATAATTCTATTGGCCCGTATTGAAAAAGGACATAGTTGATTATTTAGCTAAGCATCTAGAATGCCAGCAAGTTAAGGCAGGACACCAACATCTAGCAGGGTTGTTACAACCCCTACCAATTCCAAAATGGAAATAGGAAACCATTTCCATGGATTTTATCACCGGATTACTAAAATCGGTTGAGCAAAACGATGCCATCATGGTACTGGTGGAAAAATTAAGCAAGTATGCTCACTTTGTTCCTATTAAGTCAACTAGAAAGGAAATAGATATTTCCAACATATTCATGAAGGAGATATTTATACTTCATGGCATGCCTAGGGAGATTATATCTGATAGAGACACAAAATTTACTTCAAGGTTTTGGACGTCCTTAATGGATGGTTTTGAGACTAAATTGTTGTTTAGCACAACTTATCACCCTCAAATTGATGGACAGATAGAAAGAATGAACTAGATATTATAAGAAATGTTAAGGATTCACGTAATGCATCAGCCTAAGAAGTAGGAAGACTACCTGCCATTGGTAGAATTTTCCTACAACAATGGTTATGAAGAGTCACTGAAGATGAGCCATTTTGAATCCCTCTATGGTAGACAGTGCAAGATTCCAATCAAATGGAGTAATCCAGTGGATAGAACTACAATCAGACCCGACGTGCTAAAATAAATGGAACAACAAGTGATTCAGATAAAGAAAAATATCAAAATTGCTTAGGATAGAAAGAAGTCTTATGCCGACAGAAAGAGAAATCCCAGAGAGTTCAAGACAAGAGACCATGTCTATCTTAGAGTTAGGCCCAGGAAGAGTTCGCTGAGAATGGGAACTTGTTCCAAGTTGGCATGTTGATATTGTGGACCCTTTGAAGTCATAGATAGAGTGGGACTTGTATCCTATATGCTAGCACCCCCTCCCATAGTAAAGGCACATAATGTTTTCCATGTTTCATTATTGAAGAAATATGTACATGATTCTAATCATATAATTGACTGGTGTGTGATCCAAGGGGAGTCGGAGGGAGAATTCATGTCAGAAACTCAATTCATACCACACAGGAAGGAAACCTCACATAGTAACCGAACCATTGCACAGGTCAAGGTGCAATGGAAACACTTTGTCCCAAATGAGGCTACGTGGGAAATGGAGGATGCCATGAGACATGCATATCCATTTTCTCTTACTTATGTATGTACAAAACATATTGATAGATATAACATCGAGGACGATGTTCCCTTTAAGGGGGAGGGAATTGTAACACCCTGTTTCCCCCAGTTTGTAAATATAACTATATTGGCCAAGAGACTATGACAAACTCAATATGTGTGAATGTTTGATTTGATGGACCTTTGTATAAAAGGTCAATGAATGTAAATTATGTTATTTACTAGAAAATGGATAATTGTTGCATGACTGCTGGAAGGGGGGTGTAATAAGAGAGACCATGAATGCTATGAAAGAGATGGTGAAGGGGACCAGGAATGGTTGTGTTAACCTCCACCAGACTAGTAATTTGTTGGATTTTAATTTCTCATTATCAAAACAACCCTATCACCCAAGAATGAATTACAGACAGGATGGTAGGTGGGAAGAACTCTTCAAGAGTTAATGAGGGGATGGGGCAGACTTCCATTTGTAAGGCTTTTGTTAAGCCCTAATATTGGCTCATTACCCCTTAATTGGGGCATATTATATTAGTAATTTTATTTTATTTATGTCGGCTTTAGGCCATTAGTTGTAATTATACCTCCTAGTCTCCTATATATACCGAGACATTTTCATTTTGAATAATCTTGTACTTGAAAATTTAAGTGGGGTAAAAGGAGGTTGCCCCCTCGAAGAGGTTTATTATCTGAAACTATCTCTTTTTCAAGGTGTTCATTACTTTTTCTGAGGTTTTTCTATGCTATATTGATATCTAGTTCTTAACATATGGTATCAGAGCTCAAGGTCTTGGGGTTTCACTGCTACATCTGAGACACCTTGGAATTTTCACTATAACTTGTTTTCTACAATGTTTCAAAAGGACCATATTGGATGATATTTAGTAGATGGATCAAGGTACGTTGGGTTCAAAATTAATCTCTTGAGGCGTTATAGTTTCGGAGATACACCCTGTACAATATAGGGTTCTAGAATCATCCTGAACTGAGTCATTGCGAAATTTTCGCTATAAAACATTTTCTGTAATGTTTCAGACCCTAAAATCCAGAGGATATTTACAAAACTTAGTAAGGTCTCTGTGGTAAAAGTTTAAGCTTCTGGGTCATCTTCAACTTGTAGATGCATCATGTGTAAGATAGGGTATCTGACTAGTCCTATTGACTAGTCTCAATAAGGTGTTCCAGGTAAAACAATCATAACTTCTTCCTAGAGTATCCAAATTGAGTGGGACTGGTTTCATTCGATCATGGACAGTATGTAGTAGTTCTGGTGTGAGTTTAAAAATTTTATATCAATTATTTTGTGTGGGGCATTCTATACAAGTGAGATCTCCTCGAAAGGCCAAAAATCGGCAAGTTGTGGGGAAGTTACCATAAATTCCACTTGGCACATCAAATTTTGATCAGATCTGTGGCATTGTAGAGAAAAAATATTAGAGAACTACATAAAATAAATTTTCATACCCAGAAGGAATGAAACTTGGGAGATACAATAGAAGAAATATTGTCTAGCAAAACCACCTCAAAATCAAGGTTCAAAAGTGATACTTGGCCAACATGCCACCCAAAAAGGGAACTTATACACCAAATAAGCCTCCAGACAATCCTACTTGGACTCTTGACGAAGGTGAATAAATGCATATGGACATAAATGATTTAAAAATGAAGATAGTAACAAAAGATGAACTACAAGAGATGATGGAGGGTTTAAAAGGGGAGATCATGAAAGTATTGAAAAATTTTGTAACAGAGAAGACACCTGAAAGTGAAAATGCATCCCATGAAATTCATGATGAGGACACAAGGAAGGTGAATCAAGAATGG
>SNQJ01S0006791.1:229882-272581 GCA_010110895.2 Picea sitchensis | reverse complement strand
TCCTATATATACCAAGGAGACATTTTCATTTTGAATCATCTTGTACTTGAACATTTAAGTGGGGTAAAAGGAGGTTTCCCCCTCAAAGAGGCTTATTATCTGAAATGATCTCTTTTTCAAGGTGTTGAGTACTTTTTCTGAGGTTTTTCTATGCTATATTGATATTTGGTTCTTAACAACTTCCATACCTGACCATGGACTGGGAATTTGGGGTACACACAATCTTGTTGAGATAGGAAAGAGAGGAAGACCTGCGAAGAGAGAAGATAAGGGAGACTAATATCATGTTTGAGGAAGAACTTAAAAAGAGTGTGTTTTGATCATGGGAGAAGGGAGTAACCTTCATCCCTATCTATCACTAAGATGGGAGAAGGGGAGCAACCTTCATCCCCAAATTTTGCTGAGCTGGAAGAAAATATTAAATCTCAAAGCATCGTGGCATAGCTCAGGGGTGGGCAGTGGTAAATTTGTTAGGAGTGACTGAGCCTATGGTTGGGTGGAAATGGGCACCCCTTTTAACAGTCGCATCACATCTTCTAGTTTTGATAAGTTGTTTCATGCTTTGTGTTTTGAAATGGAAAAATGACTGAATGAATGTATGTTTACATTTAAGATTGGCCTTTGTATTGACTGATCAAGTGATGTGTATGTATTTATCTCCTTGAAGACTTATGCTTCTTCTTGATTTTCCCTATGCTTTAGTTTAACCCTCGAAGGTGTTTTCACCAGGGATTTACCTCACAGTTCCAAAGTCAAAGCGAGCCTCTTGGCACTGTTACCTTCTTGGTAATTCCACAAAAAATTCCCTTCCTTGTTTCAGAACTTAATGTTCTGCGAGATAGGAAGGCACTTATTTCAAACTAGTAGCCTAAGAGACCTTAGGCTCACACACACCACCTTAACCAAATATCGACTAGGAGTAGAGCTTATAGCCTGAGATTCACCAGAGGGTCCATATGACCAGGGTCTAGGAACCTTGCACTAAGTCCGAAAGGAGCTAACTCTTGATGGCTTTGGAGCTTCGAGAGCTCAAAGCCCTGGGATGCCAAACTTCATAACTGAGAAAATCCCCAAACGACTAATTTACGAAGTGAAGGAGAGCCGTATATTTCAGGTAGATCGTTAGGATCCCTACCTACCATCTGACCATTCAGGAGAAGGGACTTGCATAGGGTACTTCGACTAAGTCCTGCTTCGGGAAAATGGAGTGGTAGTGAATCCAAAATCTTCGAAGGCTGAAACCATGAAGTGACCTCAACATTTGATCTGGGGATCCTTTGTGTTCTCTCGTAGCCATCGGGTCCATGACGTATTCATCACAGCATTGAGCTCTTCAGGAGAACATGAATGTTGTAAAGTAAAAAACTCTCGAAGGCTGAATTCGCGAGGTGACTAGGACCGTAGATTTGGGGATCCTTTGGGTCCTATCCTAGTCATCGTATATACAATGTAGTCATCCCCACATTGACTTCTTTGGGAGGATAGGGGTGTTTTGACACCAAAACTACCAAAGGCCGAAGTGACGAAGTAATGAGGACCGTCGATACTAGGAATCTTTGGGATCCTCTCATCCGTCGATGTACAAGGATGCGTGGCTCTAGATATTTGAGTCCAGAGACTAGGAAATCCAAGGAAAGTTGAGTTGTGTTGTGTCAAAAAGCCCTGAAGCCTGAAGTAAAGATAGTCGTCGATTCGAGGAATCTTCAGGACTTTTCGCAACCATCAGGTCTAGGCTATGGTCAGCCCAGTGTTGATCAAATTTGGGAGAAAATAGGAGTTTTCATAAAAAAACTCCTAAACATTGAATTCCTGAAGTAATAGGAGTCGTAGATCCATGGATCAATGTGACCAAATATCGACCGTGAGATATGAGGAATGTTATAAGGCTTCCAGTTCGGAGTGGCATTGTGCAGTGACATCACCTAGGGTGACGTGGACCCAAGCCTGACATGCCATGTGTCACCTGGATTTGTGCATATCACATATGCTATAGACCCATTGGAACGTGACGTGTGTCACCCTTGGCCCATTCCACGTGTCAGACCCAGGTACGATCCACCTAGCCAAAGTAGTTGGTGAAGTGACCAAAACTCTGAGAGTCTAGGTCTTCGGGACTCTGGAGGATTCGGGTGTGGTGTTTTAAAGAGACCAAAAGACCCGAAGGCCGAAACCACTTGGAAAGTTCATGGGAATTCAGTATTTTGAGAGATCTCATGCGTAGACAATAAGGAGGTGCTCAGGGTCAAAGCACCAAAGCATCAAAGTGCCAAAGCTCCTTTGAGCCTACGTGTTAGACGAAGATTGAGTCCATTCATGGGATCAGATGGTGGATGGACTTTGACCGTAGATGAAGGAACCTAGAGACAATACATGTGAGGCGGATTCATGTGGATTCCACGTGGCCCTCAACCAATGAATGCCCGAAGAACTTCAAAAATGTATATCCTCTAGTTCTGAGCTCAGGTTTTATCATAGAGACCGTGGTTGGAAAGCTCTAGACAATCAAAATGTGATAGAGACCCCGAATGAAGGATATAACCACTTAAGAAGAATGAAATTTTGATGCCCCATCCCTAGGAAAGCCACTCAGGAGTCGGGTGTGTTACATGTGGATTTTTGTGCTATAACAATGAAGGTTTGCAAATTCTAATCATTTCATAGTTTGTACAATCATTATGTTTATGGTTTCTCCGAGGTCAACTAAGTTATTCAGTATGAAAATCCCATTAATGTGCACACTGAGGATAGGGTTACCAGGGTCTATATATTTTTCTACAAATTTATGTTCAGTAATTAGATCATTAGACTCTCCAATAAGGTGTATGGTGCGTGGGTCCTTTATTTTCATCCCTAGATTTTTCAAAAATAGTTCGCTTACGATTTTGGCATAAATAGGTATATATTTAAGGGCCCTATGTAAAGGTATTTTAACGAAAACATTTTTAATCTCAATGATCAAGTCATATTCGGGAGAGGGTACTGGCTTACTTAGATTCATCCTTTGAGGGAAAGGTGGATCTTTTCATGAGGGGGGTTGTTCTGAGTGAATGGTTGTTTGATTTATTACAACAAGGGTGTTGTCATTAATTATTGGATTAGGAGCTACTTCTTCTACTTCCTCTTCAATAATAATGGGATTTTGGTTTTGAAGCACCTTCCCTCATCATAAGTGGATATCTTTCATCTCTACTAGGGCAACCATATAAATCAAGAAGGGATGCAACTCAACTTCTAGAGAAGGTTGGGATACCTTATTGTTTGGGTTAGAAAAAGGATAAATTGGGAATTGATTTCTCCTAAGAGTTTGTGTTGATGGAAGATACAATTGTTGATATTGGATGGGTTGCGATTGTTGTTTGGTAGGAATTTGTGATGGATATGGTTGAGAAGGATATGGTTGTGGGAATTGTTGAGGCTTCATGGGATATTGAGATTGTGGAGGATATGGGTAAGAAGGCATAGTCTAGTAACCAAGCCCACACCACCCTTTCTTCCAAACATGATTTTGGGTTCTCTATTTGGGCCATGTTTTCCATGGTGTTGCAACATTCCAAGATGCATAATGATTACCTCGGAGATATGAATAATTTTAAAAATATGGGTCAAAGGGAATACCTAGAAGGTGCCACTTCCATGGCTTCTTGGATACTATTGTCCATAGTTGTTCTACTTCCCCATATTCTCCTTGATACACTTCCTTGAGTCCTGGTAAATATGGACACATTTATGTAGCATGATTCTCTGCACAGATAGAACAAACAACAATACTATCAAGAGGACAATATTTCCTTGGGTGATTTTTTTGACATTTAGGACAAAAAATAGAAAGAGAAGAATTGTATTCTTCCTATTTATTTTTGAAGTTCAAAGTATCAATATGTAGGCTAAGTGTACTGAGGATATCAATTTTGAAACTCTCCAATAATCTTCCTAGTTTGGTTCTAGTTACACCATTCGTTGATGCCTTAATATTTTTAGGGAAACTATCTCAGGGTCCTTTTCCAGTTTTGGCATGTCCTTGAGAATATGTCCTACACATTTCACAGATATTGTCAAAAGTAATCCTAGATATTTCCCCAAACCCCATTAAATTGAGCATGTTCATAGATTCTTCGGAAACACCCTTTAAAAGATAATTTTAAGAGCTCCTTGATCTAGCTTTTGATTTTTATCTCGCTGAAGGTTATATAGAAATCTCTCTAGGTAGTCCTCTATACTTTCATCTTCCTTTTGGGCCATGCTAAAAATTTATTATTTTAATTCCATGGGTTTTTAATAGTCTTGGTATTTTTTAATGAACTATTTTATCATTTATTCCCATGTCCTAATACTATTTTCCTCCAAACCAATGAACCAGCATAAGGTTGATTCCTTGAGAGTAGCAAGGAATAGTTTAAGTTTTTGTGCATCTATTGAATAATCCATTCTATGACAAAAAATATTAAACTCAAATAAAAAGGCATCAGGATCTTCACTTATTAGTCCATGAAAGTGTGGTAGTGTCGAAGGAGAGATATTTTTCATTTGAATATTTGTAGTAGGATCAACAATAGGAAAACCAAAAGTTACCTCTTCTTCATCCTCTACCCAATTTCTTCTACGATGTGTCTCACCCATGTTTGGATGTGTTTCACCTTCTCCTTATACCAAGTTTCTTCTCCAAAATGGGATGAATTCATTTTCTAGCACTGGAAGTTTTGGTTCTAGAATGGGGCTATCTAGTGATTCTGGTTCTAATTCTCCTTCTATAGTTGTTTCTATTTCTTGATCTGATAAAGAGGTGGTAGCATCCACAACCACACCAACTATATATTCGTATCTCTTTAGGCTATCTTCTTCATCATTTTCTTCATCCTCGGGAAGTCTACCCCTTTTCCTCCTTCCCGAAGTATCACCTTCCAACAAATTAGTATTCGGGGGGGAGGGGGGGTGTTCTTACTACACCACCCAGAATAGTGGGTATTGTTTTTTCTCTACCCCTACCCATAGCATTGATAATTCAATTCATACAGTTCCAACATCATCTAAATCCAGCGAGATAGTGAACCCACTAAAGTAGATGCACATGTTTTATCCTCTCATCTTACCGCTTCTATCTCTTTGTATTTTAGGACGTCGACACTACAAGAAAGGAAGATCTATAAAATCAACAAAATCTTAAGAATTAAAAAAAAACCAATGAATACCCAATTATTTGACACCTCCCCGATAATGATGCCAAAAATATTAGGAAATTTATTTTCTAAAATTGTTGATCATTAAATGATTGATTATGATCTTGTAAGCTAACAAGGTGTCGAAAAAATATATGCCGAGTTAATTTTCATTGGTTTCTATGATAAGATAAAAACACAAGACACTTTCTTAATGAACACTTCCAAGTATAAATTTAACCATGAACTTATATTTTGCATGCCAAACAATCACATCTACTTTCATCAAAATTTCATGTTTGACATAGTAATTGTCAACATCATAAAGATATTCAGATGGAACAATTACCCCTTGTAGTTCAATTAAGGATTAAAATGACACACACAATACATAAATAAAACACATAGGATTTGTAGGTTCGATTCCTGTATATTTTTAGCTACCTATCGGATTCCCTGGGTTAACAATGCCTCACATCGAAGGGCCCTGAAATCCACTCAACACACTGCAAAAAACTAACTATAAACTACAACAGAATGAAATAATGAAATGAGAGAAATTGAATTGACTAAGTTTAATCTAAAGCATAAAATAATTTATGATAATTGATTCTACTGAACATAAACCAACCTACTAACTCTAGAAGTGCATCGCAGAATAGGGGGGCCTCCTAGATGGGAGCACTATAGGAAGATAAAAAATCAGGAAATAATCAACAATAAAGTATTATCATTAATTAATTCAAAGTTACAGAGTACAGGTACATGAGGATCAAGCCTCTAATATTATATTTTATAAATTGCATTGCTATGTGTCCTACTACTTAACGCTAACCTCCTATGAAAATAAATAATTTGTTATATAGGAGGTTTCATACATTAAAAGTTAGACCATTGATCCTGAATTTGTGGATATATGACCACTACAATGATAGATATAGATATATTGTTACAAAAAATACAATCGATACACAAAATAGGATCCTTGAATCATAACCATGAGATCTCCTTGAGTCATCACAATTTCATGACTAGAAGCATAAAATCGTGACTAAATATTTGATCTTGATAATATAGTATATTACGTTGAGATCACATTCTGAGAGCCACATGGAAATAAACAAACCCATGTATAAATGTTGCATAACAAAACTTTCATCCCTCTCTGTGTTCATTTGAGACATAAATATCTTAACCAAAAATCCGGTAACTGAAAAATGCATACATGCAACTTGTGCAACTACCAGACTACATGTAGTAGCTTCTAGTAACTCGACCATTCTTGTTCTAGGTGGATATAATAACACTAAAAAAAAATAGAGGCTCAAATGCTAATGAAAATGGCTCCATTGCATAGAGATCAACGAGATATTTACAAAGCAATTTGACCAGGATCAAACAAACATCGTATGAAAAAGATATGGTCTTTTGAAGTTTTGGAAAAAATAGGGAAAAATGGAAAAAGGAGGTGTCATGTGGCATCATCGGAAGGATGAAATGTGGGACTATAAGGATGAGACATGGATGACATGTGGAAGTACGGAAGAGTGATATCTAGCAATATGGATAACATGTAACATGTATGGTGCTGACGTGGCAGGTATGACGGTGATTTGGCATGTTGACAAGGTAGGTGACAGGTGGCATATGGTGGCAATGATGTGGACCAATCAAAAGGTGAAATGTGGCACCTTCCAATTGTCTAGGTTGGATAAGGGTATCAAAATTTGTTTGAGGCTTGGTGTGGATCAAACCCAAGAATTCCAGTGGATATTCCAATGACTTACCACTAGACTAAACCATGTGACTTAACCATATAATGGATCATTCTATTTATAAGTTTGATATTGTAATAAAATACAAAGGTGGAGGAGAGGTCCATGGGCTGGACCCCACGACATCTTCCCATATATGTCAACGAACTCAACTAATGCGTCGACCATTATGCAAATGTATTTCGTTGGTTAAACCAACCAACAATATTATGTTTTCATTTATTTGCAACTTGAAATATAGAGGGTTGGGTCATATTTGAACCCCCGACCTTCGTTGTATAAACCACATGAATTTCCATTATACCAAATCTATTTTTGTGCCAAGGAAAGTTGTGCTAGTTTGGTTTTGATGTTGAATTTTGTGCCATTGAAATTGTTTGAGGAACATATAGAGTGTTTACTTTCAAAATTTTCAATTTTTTGAGGTGGAGATGATTATGACAGTCACAACTGAGTTTGAGAATGAGATCATAAGGTCATGTTAGAAACATAAGTTGTATTTGTTATTGTATCAAGAATTTGAGCATTATTAGAGTGGTATCTCATTTGGAAGTGGACCCAGAGACGTATCTTAATATGGGTGAACTACGTTATCAACTTTTGTAATGTGCCTTGTTAGTTTCTATTTCTATTTCTCTCAATTTCAACATTTTTATTTCCACAAATTATTTATCCGTTAATGAAATTTGGATAAGTATGGGAATTCACATGTTAATTTGCAAATACTCAAGAAGATCATAATTTTCCAAATCAGGTTGGATGTTAATATATGTTTAAGAATTGATTTGACATCTATGGATTTTTGGATCAAGTTGGTATCAAATCCAAGGTTTGAAATGTATTTGCAAGTGAATTATGACATGTTCCAAATCTAGGCGAGGTGAATGAACGCTTGAAGACTTCAACCCATAAATTAAAATAGAATTTTGAAAATGAGGAATTTCATCCAAAGGAGGAGAAGATCCTATAATGAGATTCGAGGACTTGATGGAGGAATTTATAAAGATAAAGAAAATGGTCGAAGAACCGCATCATAGGGCTCAAGGAGGAGTTGAAACATCGGTAAAAGTTGAAGGCGAAGAAGGAGGTGAAGAACCTCCAGAGTCTCCTTCATCCCCATCATCATCATCATCATCTTATTCTGATGAAGGTAAACATTGTTATCATAAGAATAAGCCTTATAAGAAGTCTTATAGTTCTCATGCTCATTATTTTCCTTTCTTAAGTTAGATGTAAAGTTAGATTTGTCGATTTATCATGGAGAATTAAATGTAGAAATGTTGGATAATTGGATCAAACATAATGACGTATATTGCAGGGTACATAAAATAGTGGAAGACACTGCAAAGATATAGTTGGCTAATCTTTGTCTTGGTGGCACAAATTTGATATGGTGGGAGAGTAAGACACAAATGATCTCATCGAATAGGGTAAAACAATTTCTTCTTGGGATGAATTTACTGTTGCATTAGGAAACCAATTTTATCCATTAGCTTATATGAAAACTACAATAATTGATTGGCAACATCTAAGACAAGGAAAAGGATAAAATTTCCAAGTATATACATAGGAACTTAAGAGGAAAGCATTGTCTTTAGGAATTCTAGTATATACTTGTAAAACTCTTCTAAAATATATTGGTGGTATGAATTCATATCTTAGCCATACTATATTAATGTTTAATCCTACTAATCTTGATGAAGTGTCAGTACAAGCTACTCATATTGAATCTAGCAAATGAAAACATGTGTTAGAGGATAAGAAGCCACACAAATTCGAGAAGCAGTCGAAGGGAAAAGGGAAGAGTAATAAGTCATCTACAGTGAAGAAAGATAAGGAGAAGCCTACATGTTCTCACTACAAGAATAAAGGACATGGCGAGACAAAGTTTTGGAAGTTGCATCCTAAGTTGCTACCAAATAAGTTTCAGAACAAGGAGAAACAAAATACTGTTGCAACAACTCAGCAAGATCTGGGATCGGATTCAACAGATGAAACTAAAATCACAACAATGAGAGGCAAAGGTGTATCTACTACTAGTTGTAGTTCTTTAGTTTAATATTCTAAATTGGAAAGTGTTCTTAATCAAAAGAAACTAAGTGATATTTTTCATATAAGAGTCATATCGAAGCATACAAAGATAGATACTTTGTTTGACAGTGGATCTCAAGTTAATTTAATATTTGAAGAAATTTTTAAGAAGTTTGGATTAAATACCACACGTCATGTGAAACCATATCCATTGGGTTGGGTGTCTAAGGATGCTAAGTTGCAAGTAACTAAATAGTGTAAAATTAGATTTTCTATTACTTCCAAGTTCATTGATGAGGTTGAGTTGGATGTAGTGTCACTTGACATTTGCGATATTGTCTCACATAGTCCATACCTATATGACAAGAAATCCATACTTTATCATGAAGAGAACAAGTATTAGCTCTTCAAGGATGACATTGAATATATTTTTAGAGATCAACATATTAAAAATGATGTTCCATTATTTAGCACAGGAAAAATGAAGAGATTTGTAAGTGCTAGTAAATATGTTATTCTCATGATGGTGAAGAAAAAAGAGGAATATGTATCAGATTTTTTTTTAGGTTGTGATCCATATCATAATCAAGAATTTGTAAATATTATTTCTAAATATGATGAGGTATTTTAGGAACCTACAAGATTGCCTCCCAAGAGGGCAGTTGAACATGAAATTTATTTACAGAAGGATGCTCCTCTTCCTAATATTGGTATGTACAGATAATTAGTGATAGAGAGTGAAATGATAAAGAAACATGTTCAAGAGTTTCTCTCTGCAATAAAACTCTTAATCACCATTTTTCCTCTCTGCAAATCACAAACCCCTCATTTAGTTTGTTGCGCACGGGTTGCAGGGGATGTTGCATATAGTGTTTCACATCATCACCTACATTACTCTTGCACCCTATAACTATTGGTTTCATCCCCTGGTTGATGTTTTAAAGGAATACCTTTCTTATGAAACTAAAGTCCTAAAGTTTCTCCCTAAAGCATAGACAATATCCTTGATTCTGCTCATTCGTTGCGCATATGCAATTGTTCTTTTTTACCCTACGCATAGTCTTGTTTCTTTCCCATAGGTAAGAATCATACATCAACATCATGGAAAATCCAAAAGGTAGGACGAGGACTACAAAAGGTGTCGATATCATTAGATTTGAGCCTCAAGACCTAAGGCTAGTAATGCATATCCAACAATCATGGTTTCTTTTGAACAAGTGGGTTGGATTAGATTTTGTGAAAATATTCAAGGGTACAACATGCAGGTGGCAAAGGATATTTCCTTGAGATTTAATGGTGTTTAAGCTAAAGTGGGAAACATGCAATTTCAGGTTTATGAAGACAATATTGTTGCTGCAACAGAGATCCCTTCTCATGGAGAGAAATGGTTCAAAGGTATGCAACGAGATCTAGCCTGCTACCATGAATTTTTGGCCTAAATTTAGAAACACGGATTTTGGAGCCACCATACCTAGAGAACTGCTATTAGAGAATCATAGTAGCTTGTTGAGGGTAATTCAAAGGTTTTTCACATGTGAGGGAAGATTCACTAGGTCTTTCCAATATCATAGTAGGCTCTTAATGCACTTCACTGGTAGGAAACCTTTAAATCTATGTTATTACCTCTTCATAATCCTAGGGAATATGGATGACAAAGTGCAAGTAAGGAAAGACCAAGGGGAACCCAACCTCATCCATTTTTCATTGATAAAGTTGTTGGTTTTAGAAGAACTTATAAAGAGGAATCAAGATTGGGAATATTTTGCATTGTCATCAAAGAAAATACCACCACATGTGTCCCTAAGAGTTCTGTCAAAAAGAGGGAAAAGGAAATTGAGGAACCTGCAGTAAGCCAACAAGATAAGAAGAGAGGGAAAAAGCTCAATTTTTCCCCATAAGTGGTCAAAGTTCCCAGTAAATCAGTTACTAGGTTAGCAAAAAAAAAATATACCTCCCATGCACACATCACAAGAACCTAGTGAAGATCCATAGGCCTTCATAGAAACATATCTCCTTGATGACAAAGACAACCTTATCATTGAGCTACAAGAACAATTGAATAAAGTTCATTTTGTCATAGCACAATTGCAGCATGAGAATAGGGAAATGAAGATAAAATATTTGGAACAGGCCTTCAAGAAAGATATATCAGTAACAGGTGAAACAACAGTTCCTTTAACTCCAACAAGTTCAGAGGTGAAATAAAAAACTAAGCCTAATGTTCCTTTGACAACATCCTCAGCTAGAAAAATACAGATTCAGGAAGAAACTCCAACAAACGACCAGCCAATAGAAGCATAAAACAAAAATACCTCCCATGGTGAGGATCAACATAATTTCAACATACTGATAAGACAACTGAAAGAGGCACAATATGTAATAATTCAACTTAGGGAGCATGATAGGAAATCAAGGCTCAGGCTCAAAGAACATTTACATGATTGTGAACCTGCAATATATAAGGTCCAAGTAATGGTAATAAGAACCCTGTCACTACAAAAATAGTTGAAGAGAATGTATCAACAAAATTTAGCATTGAAGAGAGAAAACAAAACACTCAAGAAAAACTTGCAACGGTTGGAGACAAAAAAGAAAGGGAAGAGAAAGATTGATTTGCTTGCTGAGGCAACAAAAATTTAAACCCCTAATTTTGCATTTTGGTATTTTTTGTCAATTTCCTTAAATATTTGCGGATTGAACTATGATTTTTTATCAATATTGGATCATTATAGATGGTCGTATAATTTTGTTTCCTATACCATGTTTTGGAGTTTCTATTTTGATTATTAATTAAAAATGCAGAATTTACAGTTGCGCAGCAGACATGCTGCGCAACCATGACAGTTTTGTTTATGAGCAACAAAAAGAGGTTTTATTAACAGTTGGAAATCCAAAGTAAAAAAAAATGAGATTAATATGAGATATAACATATAAATGCATTCAACCAATCATTTCATTAGGTTGAGGTAGTATGGACTCATTTATTGCAGTGCGACACATTAGTGTTTTAAAGTTTTAAGAGGCAAGTTATGTTTTGAATAGAGTGAAGAGGTTCTAGAACACTTCATCGTCATCAGAAGGCCAAATTCACCATCATCCATCATCATCCGATCATAAAAGGTAAAAAAGAGTGAACAAAAGTGAGAAACACCCCTTGCTACGTAATTGTTCTTTGTTTCTCCTGTAGGTTGTTGTTGTGCAGTAGCTTTGTTGCGCAACTATGACAAAATTCCAGATGGACCTACATCTATACCAGGTCATCCATATTGACTCTGGATCTCGAAGAAATGATGACAAGGATCTATATGTTTAACTTATTAAGGTGTCATCATGTAATTATTGTGATTAAAGTCGACTTCTATATTTCAACAAATAGTTTGTATTAGTTCCTATTTTAATGTAACTAGATCCAAGTTTAGTAGATCTCATGATTTGAATCCATTAGATTGGGAAGGAACTATTTTTTATATATATTGTAAATCATAATGTACTGGTGGTTGGAAAGGGTGTAAAGAAAATACTATTGAGTAAATTTTGTAAAACTTTCTTTGATATTAATGAAATTTGTTGGATCAGAAGTACCTGAAATTTGACATCAGAGATACATGTGATTGTTCTTCTTTATGCATGTGATCCTGCATTATTTGTCTTATTTGTCATAGTTTCTACGTCAAAGTTTGTAAGGTTAGTGGCCAAATAAAGACTGATTTGAAATCATCGAGTAACGGGTCTGGTTATAAGTTGGTTAAAGGGGTGTAAGGTTCGCCACATATAAATCATAAGTTCCCATTTCCCTAAATCTTGAGTCATGTCAAACAGGTGGGAATTACATACCAAAATTCGAATCAAGTGGTTGGGATAAAGGTCACGTCGAAAGATATTATGAGCATCATTCCCTAATCATGAAGTCAGAAAAGTAAACAATCATGGAACTCCTATCATTTGTACTTTTCACACTTCAAAGTGTACTCGTTGCATGAGTCTTCTGCGCAAATATTCAAACCTTCTTTCTAACTTCTCACCACCATGGCTTTATTTTCCTTTCCTGTGATTTCATTTTGTATTCGTTCAAGCATAAATATTGGTCACCCTTCTTGCCTCTCCTTCACTTTCAGAGTTTGTGCGTTATCCATATTTTTTCATAAAGCTCTAGAGCCCTTCATTGCATAAAATTTATTTGCTTCCAATGGTTATGTAAGTCTACTGTGTTGATTTCGTTGCATCTTCTCCATTGTGTTCAAAAATTTCTTAAAGTATTTGGAGCTCCCTGCAAACTATCATTTTGGAAGAATTGCTTCTACTCATAGTCAGCCTTCTTCCCTCTGAATTTCCTCCTGTCGTGCCGAGTTTTCCCACTGTGCCAAAATTTTCCATCTCATGCCAATTGTGCCAGTACTTTGCTACTGCACCCATTTTTCCACTGCGCCATAATTTTCCATCACAATTACCTACCACGTCAACTCTCCCATTGTTGTTTTCTACCCCACCAAGTTTCTCCACTCCGCCGAAATTTTCCGTCATGCTTTACTGTCGCGCCAAGAATTTATGTGGATGATTTTGTTTGACACACAGAGTTTTATTTTATTTCCTTTTCTTGCAGTCTCTGTAAACTTCTTCATTCTTTTTTTTCACAAAGAGAGAGCATTAGAATTCATTACTGAGTGCGTGAAATTAATATATACCAACATCATGGTAGTTTCCCAAAGCATAAGAAAGAAGAGGAGAAGTGGCAGGGTCGTGAGGTTTGAACCTCAGGATCTAGAGTTAATAAATGAAGACCCAAAAATTAGGGCATCTTTTGAACAAGATGGATGTATGTGTATCTACAAAAATATCAAAGGGTATAATGTGAAACTGGCTGAGCAATTCGCCCTAAATTTTACCGGGGTCAGTGCGACAATTGCGGGAATCATTTTCTGAGTGACGAAGGAAACTTTGTCAGCTGGGACAGAGATCCCTTTGCATGAAGAAAAATGGTTTAAATTCATGCCCTTAGACATTTCATTCTATATGGATTTTATCAATCCTGAATGTTGAAATCGAAAAATTGGAGGCGACATTCCAAGCCAATATCTCCTGGAGCCTTTCGAGAAACTTATAAAGATAATAAGAAGATATTTATCCTGTGAAGGAAGGTTTAATAGGGTGTATCCATATCACATCGGTTTACTGATGCAATTCACAGGGGAATATCCCTTGAATATACCTTTCTTCTTATGTATAATATTGGAAAATATGGTGGATAGATTCTAGGCAAACATTGATCATCCGGGGAACAATTTGTTTCATTTTTCATTAATAAATATGTTATTGGTTGAAGAATTGAGAAATTTGAACAAGGAATGGGATTCTTTCATGATTTCAGCTAACATTCCTAGAGACCAAAAAAGAGACATTCCTCTATTTACAGAGGAATCATCACTTCATAGTGCAGAGGCGAGAAAGGAATATGTTACGGGAAAAAGAAAAGGAAAATAAGTAGATGTCCTGTCATTCAGTCAGCCAACATCCCAGAAGAAAAGTAGATCAAGGTTGACTAATAAAAATGAGGAGATCCAAGCTCCTAGTAAACGCCACACCAAGTCTTATGCCAAGAGATTTTCCATGCGCACTATTCTGCTAGATCTTGTTGAAGGTGCAAATGAGGGAATTGATGAAAGACAGGAGGAGTTAGGAGAAGAGAATGGAAATGTTAAGGAATTGTTGCAGCAACTGAAGAAATCACAAAAAACTATTTCCCAACTTTACCAAGAGAACAAAGAGTTAATAAGAAAACTAGAAGAAAGGAATATTGAAACACCAATGTCCCAGAGTCAAGCAGGTCAATTACCCCCTACCCCACCTAGAGCGAGAGGAAGGAATGTAAATTGGCTTAAAAAATAGCTCAGAGAGGCACAAATGTAATTATTCAGCTTCGGGAGGAGCAGAGAATGTCAGAGGAAAAAATCATAGAGAATTTCAAAGAGTGTAGACCAGCCATTGATAATGCCTGTGCAGATTTTTCTAGTGCTCAATCAAAACTGAAAAGAAACACGGTTTTGTTGAGACAGGTGAAGAGTTTGAGAAAACATAAATCATCTTTAAGAAAAACAATAAGAGACTTAAGGTTGCAGGTCAAGCCCGAGGCATGAGTGAGAGAGCCCCATTTTTGTCTTTTTGGGTCGTGGCATGGAATATTTCTTTGTACATATAATTTTGTTGGAAGTAGGCCAAAGAGGAAAGAAAGGAGATTTTGGGAAAGAAGGCATGCACAAGAAAAGAGACAGCTGGAAGGAAGAGCAGCACACACGCATACATGGAATACCTAACAATTCTAGGGTTAGGGTTTTTGCAACACATTATAATGGTTGGCGAGCCATAAACGTATAAATATAGATACCTAGGTCTAATAGAGGAGAATATTAGAGATGGATGTGAGGAAACGAATGTGATGTAATATTTTGTTGTATGACCTAATTTTGTAAACTGTTGAGCTAGAGAGGACTGAGGAGGGTAGATCTTGAGGGTCAGAGTACAAGATGAGGAGCCTGGTGCGATCTAATTTTCCTCGTATTAGATCTCAACCCATGTGAGATGAGTTGTAAAGCACACAACGCTATAGTTTCAAAACTACTATAATAAAATAGCTAAGAGCCAGATCTTTGTGGACGTAGCCCAGGGGGGTGAACCACGGTAAAACCTATGCTATGTGATTGAATGCATGTGTTTCTTTATTTTTTTCAGTAGTTGTTGATATGCTAATTGAATGAGTTGTTATATTCTCTATGTAATCATGAATGATAGTGTATTGCATTAATAAGTTAAAATAGAACTCTCAACGTATAGTTCTAAGATATCCCACAAAATCCTAGGCTACAAACACATGAGTATTGCAGCCACCCATTAAGACTATCTCAGTTGAGACAACACGGTGCACCATGTGTGCTGCGTTTCCTTCTAGTTTACCAAGAGGGCCGATAGTTTTAGAGGCTTTGTTGGAACCCGACCAGACATGAAACCTTGGTCACTCAAGCTGATGATTCAAAATCAGACATTACATATCATTTACCAAAAATTGGTTATTTTTCCATTGGTAGGAACAACAGAGGATTGAGTAGATGGGATATGTTGAAGATATGTTAAAATATATGTAAGATCTATGAGAGGTAGATCAAGAGAAGATTAAAGTAGAGAAAGAAAAGAAGAAAGAAATGAGCCACTAGAAGGGGATGTTGATACCATGGAATCCCACAAAATCAGAGATCAAAAGTTGGATAAGGACAAAAGAGATGGATTTTGCACCAAAAGGTAACATAAACCCTAGAGTAACACCCCACAAATATCTTGAAAAATATGTGTTTACTAATTTACATGAAGTCTTTTTCTGTGATTTTCCACACTTATTGCAAGAGTAGATACTAAGGTTGAAGGATAACCATGCAACAAATCGGATCTGATAGTTAGAGTGGACCCCAGTACAGATTGAGTAGTTACAACAGGTGAACAACAAATTCACCCACGCAGTAGACTTTTGGCTCGATAGTATTGTGGCAGGTTTTATAAAAGAGTTTGCAGTAGATACAACGAAGTCATACAGTGCAACAGAGCAAGAGCTTCTACGCGGAACTTGAGGAAGGTACATTAGATCATTGCATAATTATATACAACAAAGGGGTAATGATGATGGATTCCGACAACTAAAATTCCCTGTGTGCATGGGGGAAGTGGGGAAGCACTGACAAAAAAAGGAGAAATGGAAGGAGGAAAGGATAAGGAAAAGAAGGAGGAACCATTGGACCCAATCATGATGGATGACAATGAGATCAAGAGGATCATGGAAACAACTGGAAAGATACGTAGTGGAGTACCCTACCAATACAAGGTGAATACCAAGAAGAGAGTCGTAGCCACGAGGGAAGGCTTGGTGAGTGACGAGGAAGAGGTAGAGGATCTCTGGGCTTTGGAGAAGATTGAGAAAATCCTGTGCACAACATATGAGAGGAGCACAAGAGGTACAATAAAAGGAAGAGAAGGAAACAATACTATCCATATTAATGTCAGTGTGGAACCCATAAACCCATGTGCAACTAATACACCAAAGAGAACACCACCGTTTAGACAACCAGATTTTGGGAGAAGAAGGACAACAGGAAGAAAATCTACACAAGGAACAAAAACTGGAGGAGCTAGTTCATGCAACACTAGTCAAGTCTCTACATCGCGTGAAGGTAGTATTTCAATGTTCAGAATGGCAGGACACGATCCCACCATTAGGTTACCAGAATTTAAAGGAGAAACGTCGGAGGACCTAGAAAAAATTATGTTCATCTCTGAGAAGATTTGGGAAATAAAATAGATCATAGAAGAAGATACTAAACTGGAACAACTAGCAATTACACTAAGGGATCACGCACTGGATTGGTATATGATTTTAGCTACAAAAAATCCACCAGGGATAACCAAAACAATTGCAGACATCAAGAAATTGTTGATAAACGAGTTCTAGAAGCCAAGTTCAGAAGATTAGTACATGAACAAGATGATCGAAATTAGATAAAAATTGGGAGAATCCATATGGGATATTGACCAGAGATTCAAGCGACTAAAGGGAAAGTTGAAGTATCTCATGACCGATATGCAACATAGGCATCTTTTCGTCAATTCACTGCTACCACACTTAAAATACCCATTGCAACAACAAAATTTTTAGATGCAGGCAGATACTATGCAGGAAGCCCTACAACTGGAAGAAAACCAGTATTAGCAGATGGATCCAACCATCGAAGAACTGAAGGAGTATTTAAAGAACTTAACTTTCCAACTAAACCAGAATAAAATTAAGGATAAACGGGAAGTTGTTTGGTGTACGATATGCAGGACGAAAGGACACCACAAGAACGAATGTCCAACATTTGCGCAATATATGGCAGCAGGAATGCCAAATCCGTTACTAACATGAGGACTATGGTGCAAAATCTATAAGAAATCGGGCCATGATCCATATCACTGCCCAATGATGTAGAAATACAAGACCTTCCCAAAGAGTTCATATTGCAACTTTTGCAAGTCAGTAATCCGCGATGACAAAAATTATAGAACTATGGATTTTATGCGAGAGAGGACATTAAATGCATAAAAAGTGCAGGAAGAAATGATGACGGGGCGAGCCACACCAAAATTTAACCAAGTCCCAACCCCATACAACACTGTGCAACAACAATATAATACTGCGTAGTAGCAGTATAATACTGCACAACAACCATATAATACCGCGCAGCCATAGTACAACGCAACACAACCTCAGTACAATACCGCCCAGTACAATCAGGCACCTTAGTATAATGTGTCGAGAGGAGATTGAGCGGGCTACATAGGTGGAGGATGAGTGAGAGGAGGTTTTGGAAGAGGTAGAGAACCAGTGGTATGTCACTATTGTCAACAAACGGGACATTATGCAAGGGAATTTCCAGTTCCACCAACAAATTTTATGTATTGTCGCGCATCAGACCATGATAAGAAATAATTTCCAATGATATTAGTAAATATCCAGGAAAATATGAACTAGAACAAGCATAATTTTCAGTGGATTTCAGCCAAAGTGAGGGATGAAGGACAGAACATCAACATAGTTACTCGCATAGGAGTTAAAACAGGAAATGACGTAGTCCGACAAGAGCCAGTAAAACACTAGTGGGTGAAGAAGAACAATGAACCAAGGAAGTAGTTCGGCGCACAGAATGAGAAGGAGATATTTAAGCAAGCCAGAAAATAATTTCAGAAGGATGACATTGCGTCGACTTCAACTGTGCAACAAAGAAAGGAAGCACTAGAGTACGAGATGCCTCCGTTATTGGACCATACAAACTAAATGCAACCCATGGGACAAGTAATTATAATCAAAGGCATTGTGCAATCATGTGTAAAAGTATTGAATGATCCATCATCTGTCAAAATATTGAAAAACATATTACAAATATGTAGTATAGAGACGGAAGGAAAACTAGAACAAAAAATAGTTAATCACCTACATACAATGAGAAGAACAAGTAGGGAATTCAGAATGAATGACAACATTAGATATTTCAACATGGGAGATAGCATACTAGATCTAGGATAATGTATTACCAAAGAAGACATGGAAATGCATGGGAGAGCCCACATTAGGATATTCACCTGTTCAACTGAAACTAGAAAACCAACATAGATTCCTACCAATTGGTAGATTGAAAGGAGTGACAGTAGACCTAGATGGAGTGCGCACTAAAGCATACTTTGAAGTGATTGAAATAGTGGAAGGCACAACACCATATCCAACGTTTCTTGGTTTGGATTGGGTGTTTTAAAACCAATCCATAATCAATTTGAAGACATGAAAAATGACATTTGAATCAGGTGAATATAGGGTCATCGCGCCATTAGACCCATCAGAAGGGGAAAGGTTTGTGGAACCCACTTGCTTATACTTAGAGGAAATCAACAAGTTGTACAGAACAACTAGTAGGATGAGGATTATGTGAACCCAATGGAAGACGGGATACTCAGTTGGTGAATCATTACTTCATGTGCGACAGACTTAGATACCGGATTAGAGAACTGGCAACAAAGGCTACACAAAATTTCCACAAGAAGATGTGCACAAAGAGACCGAGTAGTAAGATGGGTAGGCACAGAGATAAGGGAACCAACCAGTTTCCATAGAGTAAATGATCTAGAAGTATTCTTGTCACAATACGAAGATGAAGTTATAGAGAATCAAAGACTCTTAGCACTTGACAAAGGACTCAAGGCCATACCTAGAAGATGGTGGGTCAAACACAAAGAGACAATCATAGATTTGCACCAATGTAAGCAGTTACTACGCATAAGGTTCGATGCAAAATGAAAAAACAATAAGCAACAGAAGTATGATGGATAGGGGGCACTAGTGGAACACTTGGAGAAGTATAAAACGTTGTGGAAAATGACACCCCACTAGGAATGGCCACATCATTTCATACACACTCTAGAGGGCATAGTGAACTAGTATACAGACTAGGAACTGCACAAAGGAACTACGACCTGGACGATATTGCAACATAATTTAACAGCCACTTTTTCATTCAATCATGAGAACCCCAACATAGATGCAACTCTTAAACAAATAAGAGGGGTGATATTCATAAAGGAACTAGAATTCGAAATCATAATAGAAGAGCAATAGTGGAACAAACTTATAGTCAAAAAACTATTGTCATGTTACCATGTGCAGGAGGAAGCACCAGATGAAGATGATTTGCATGATATTTGGATCGAGGAAGAGAAGTGGAGGTTCCACCTATAGAATCAGAAGTCATCGGTGTGCCGATAAAGGTGAATAAAGTCAACATTAGGACAACTGAGAATCCCAAAATAGTGAGCATTGGAGATTACTGGGATGAGAAAAAAGTAGAAAGCATAACAGAGTTATTGCGTGAGTACAGTGACCTTCTTCCCACAATATTTACAGATATGAAGGGTATAGTAGGAGAGCTAGGATAAATGAGGATACCACTCAGAGCTGAAGCGAGACCGATCAAACAATGACCATACAGATTGAACCCGATATATAAGCAGAAAGTCAAAGCTGAGATTGACAGGATGCTAGAAGATGGAATCATAGAACCAGTGGAAGAATCAGAATAGATAATCCCAATGGTATTTCACGAGAAAAAACAAGGAGGGATAAGTATATGTGTCGACTTGAGGAATTTGAACGATGCATGCCTACATGACACGTTCCCTACACCTTTCACGGATGAAGTGTTGGAGAACGTAGGAGGACACGAAGTTTACTCATTTACTGATGGATTCTCAGGCTACCACTAGATCAAGATAGCATGTGAAGAAAGATACAAGACCATGTTTTCTATAGAATGGGGATCCTACCAATACACAGTCATGTCATTTGGACTTAAGAATGCACTAACAATATTTTCCAAAATAGTCATCGTCATTTTTAAGGAATTCATCCCCTAGTTTCTAGTATACTTGGACGACTGGAACGTCTATAGTTTGTTCAAAGACCATGTAGAGGTCTTACGACTGATGTTAGAAATATGTAGGCAGTGCCGGATATAATTAAACATAAAAAAATGTATATTTGGTACACCGTTTGGGATACTATTGGGCCATATAGTATGCAAACAAGGTTTACTCATAGATCCTGCAAAGATTGTAGTAATTGTTAACTTACCATCACCAAAAATGTTCTGTCAACTAAGAGAAACATTGGGACACACATGATACTATAGAAAGTTTATCAAAGGGTACATGCATATTACCGCACCAATGGATAAAATATTAAGAAAATATATAAAGTTTCAGTAGAATGACGATTGTCAACACGGTCTAGATACGCTGAAAGAAAAGATGGTCACCATGCCAATACTAGTATTTCCATACTGGGAAAAGATATTCCATGTACATGTAGATGCATCAACCATAGCACTTGGAGCTATCTTGGCGCATCCAAGAGCATGATATTTGGATCACCCTATAGCATTTGCGAGCAGAAAGATATAAAAATCCGACAGAACTATAACACCATAGAGAGGGAAGGCCTAGCTATGGTCTATGCACTATAGAAGTTCAGAATCTACTTATTGGGAAAACACTTTAGGATATTCACAGATCACTCAACCCTTAAATACCTAGTCAAAAATCCAGTGTTGGGGGTGTTATCAATGAAATTTTGTCCGCACATGGTTACAAGAACTCAACATCGTCAAACAGTGATGAAGTCATCCATGGACCTGAACTAATACCAAATCATTCAAAAAAGGTTAAAAAATATACAAAGTAGTGAAAAATTGAAGAGCTCTATGTAGACATTGGGCGTGCGCATGCATGCGTGGAACAGGAACGCAGAAATCGCGCACAGGCGCACGATGCACGACTTTTATCGCAAAAAGTCGCGCACCTGCTAAATGACGCATTTATGAGAATGGTCGGCCTCCCACCCACTTATTGTTCAGCTCGCAAGCCGATTTGACCCTCAAATATGGACTGGATCCGACTGGTGGGCTGGTCAAAGACCTAGGAATGCCCTAATTGGCCTCTTTTCACACTACAAAGCAGTTAAACAATAACCCAAATGAATGCTATAAAAAGCCATGCATGCACCTCATTTCTTCAAGGAATTCAAGGTAATGTTATGCTGCCTCTATTTTCTTGAGGACTCCATCCTTGTCAAGAGCATATTGCCACCATTGCATTGGACAATCCATCTCACCCATTGAATGGATTTGTAAATAGTTCTTTCATCATCATTTTCCGTTTTTCTTTGTTGTAAGAAGAACTAGCTAGTGGGGGTCCAAGAGCCCTCCCTTGGAGGAAGAAGGGACTCATAGTCCCCTTTATTCTTGGTGATTTGTTTCACTAATAGATCATCCTAAACATTGGTGACATGGGTCTTATGGTTCTTTTTGTTTCTATGTCCCTATGCTCATGAATTTAGTTGTTATTGCATTTCTTAGTTTAATTCTTAATTGTAGTCTTTTATTTTCTTTCCCTAACTCTTTTCCTTGCAGCTGTCCTACTCAGCAGAACCAACTGAGCTTGTAAGCACCTCTATTTTTCTCACCAAGGTGATGAAATAGGAACAACAGATTGGTGACTCCACTGGGGACAAGTATCAATTTCCTACCCCATTTTTGTTTAACTTGCAAGAGCACTAACCGGCCTAAGCCAACCTGCCAACCAGCCAATTCCAAGTTGAATTGAGAGAAATCCATTCGGATTTTTCATTCTCGGTTGTGTGCCATATATGCGTGGGATTTTAGGCCCACAAACATGCATCGTGCGCCCATGCGCCTGATTCACAGTTCTTTTATGCACATGTGCGCCTGTTGACTTGTCTCTGTTCGCGCACATGCGCTCTGTGCGCCTCTGTCTCCACTAAGACCCACGCATCTGTGCAAAATTTCACATTGTAAAGTTGTTGAGATGTGGGGAATGCCATTCTCCTTCTTAAAAATGATTTCAAGCATGTTTTAAAGCTGCACCACACTTAGTCCTCTCATCATATAAAGGGGTTAGTCAAAAAACACATAGGCACTTAGGAGGATAAAATCAATTTCCCTTCTTTGCTTTTTGCCACATGGATGGCTTGTTTTGACTCACAAAGATAAGTTGGAAATCATTTTTAATCACATTTAACTTTCATTGGGACTAGAAGTTGAGTAACAATCACTTAATTATGCTCTTCTCTCGTGCCTCCAAAGCGATCTTGAGAATCGGAAAAAAGATTGTGAAAGCGATTTCATCTCCCTTAAAGAACATTAAAACCTTTAGGAGAGGAAAACAACCCTTCTTGGGACTCCTCTTAGTTCTTTTCAACCACATATTAATATTGTAATGGGCCCATACATTGCCCACATGCTACAAAAGATAAGATAGTGTTTGAATTTTTGCTCTCGAGATCAAAACACTAGGGAAGTTTAAAAGGTTTTGTAACAGACACATACATGACTACATGATCAATCTAGGATAGTTTCAAATATTTTCCACATGATCAATCTAGGATAGTTTCAAATATTTTCTTAGATTACATCACAATAGGGAGTTAAAAGGATAGTAACAGACCCACATGTCCACATGCTAGCTTCCTAGGGACTTTTGAATTACGCAAGGTTGTACCAAAGGCACTTGTAAGGACCAAGAGAAGTCCACATGCAACAAGGTGACATCTAATTCACTAAAACTTGGCACAATTTCACTCACACACAAAAGTCACTTATCACTCACATAGCTTCTTCTTGAAACGTGGAGTTCAAAGTAAGTTTCCTCCAAAGGGATTCCGAAAATACCCCACCCTTTTCTTGACAAGACTATCCACTCCCATTTTAAATCAACGAGGTTGGTTTACACCCCCAACCTCCCAAAACAAATACATCTAAAATCTTTCTAAAAACTCACTGAGTTTTCCTCCATAGGAGGTGCCAAAATAAATTTTTTAGTCTAGGTAGGATTTCGGGGATAGGCATCCAAATAACTCCCCGTTATCTGGTTCTCACATTGTCAAAACATAGAAGTTGTCAAATAGGGAACTGAAAATCCTCCAAGTCAAGTGCTCCTAATACCATAAGGCAGGGAGATACCTGTGAAGGGTTGAAGGTCGAGGACTGGTTGTTCTGTGCGTCCCCCCTTGAGGCACCCACCTCTTGGATGGGATCCAACCTGTGACCCATTTCTTAGGCCGAAAATCTAAATTCCGCACTTTGACCGAGGTACCTAGTGACCAACTTTAGGACATCTACCCAGGTGGCAATTGTGGGCTGCAATTGCACCTTGATTGGATTTTGTGTGGCTATTGGGAAATATCGCCATCTCTTTTTGGATATGCCCCCTTTACCCCTCATTATAACCAATTATTTCATCCTTCACTAGTTTCTCTTCAGGTGACTTCAGACCCCACTGTTGAGTACTATTGGAAGGTCCAGTGCTATTTGAGAGGAAGCACGTCAAGTATTCTAGGACATGCACATTTTCTTTCTTTTGATTCCCCACGCGGACAAAATCCACTTACCCATATATATTCTTCTTTTTCAAAACATTTTATGTATGATGCACATCTGATTATAGTTTGATTTGGATATATATATTGTGTAAACATTCAATGCAAAGGCTCGTGTTTCTATATTACTCTCACCACTCTTTGCACACATTCACACATCTAGTCTGACATCATAGGGGAACCACATAACCCCCATTGTTCATGACGCTTGCTAAACCTCCCTCCTATATTATGGGGAGTGTCTAGTCGTGCCCACTCATCGACACCTCCTTCACACACTCCTGTGAGTGATACTATTTTAGGATCATCTTTGCTTGGTTCTACATTACTTGGATCCACTTGCCAAGTTCATCCGTTCACTTTCTCTCCTTTACACGGAAGCGGGGGACCCACTTCCTCTCAAGGAGGGAGCACCAACCCACCTAGCCCCCCTCAAGGGTCAGGTTCACAACACACTCAAACCATGGTTGGAGCTAATCGTCCCCCCCCATTGCAGATGCCATATTTGGCCTCTCTCAACATCCCGGATCTCAGAAAACTCACCAATGATCCTATATTGCATGACCCCACATGGCCTGTAATGCCCACCAAACTACCTTCAGACATACCAAAGTTTGAAGGAAAGGTAGGTGATGACCCTGCCAACCATGTCATGACCTTTCACCTATGGTTCTCCTCCAATAGCATTATGTATGATTCCATCAAACTGCGATTATTTCAATGCACACTCATTGGCCCATCGACTAAATGGTATGTAGAAGAAAAATCAGGGTCCCACGCAACTTTTGAGTCATTGGCCAAAGCCTTCTTGACCTTCTTCCAATTACCCATCCACCACGACAATGGTCTAGAACTACTTTCTAATTTCAAACAAACCTCAGCCACACATATCGCTGACCACATTCACGAGTGGCATAGGCGATGTAGTTTGTGCAAAGCAGAAACCACCAAGCAATAGTGTCTCGACTGGTTTCTTAGATCACTTGTCTCTCTCCTCGGTAAGGATGTAGCTTCCACCTTCCCTCAATTTGAAGAGGAAGCCATAAGTAAGGCCCAACAGTATGACCTCATCTATGCACAGTCAGGGTACTTATACACTGTACTTCCTAATCTTCCAAAACCTATGCCATTTGGCCAAGACAAACCTGGGATGTCTCACTCAGTAGACGAACTGATTGGTGCCACCACTCACCACAGTCCACAACCCCAACCACCATCGATGTATGGAACACCTCAATACCCATCGACATACAAGGGCACTTCTTATTACCCCCCACCCCCTTATCAACCACCATACCGTGTTGTTATACCTCCACCCATCAGTGGACCACCGCCGACACCCCCCATACATCCACTATTCAAACAAACTCTGGTACTCCCTCTACCTCATCTTATAGTACTAGCGAAAGCACTACACCTTCCTATGTACCGTATGGATCGTTACCACCACATAATCCATACTTTCCATTTCCTAGTCCTCCACAACCCATGGCTCCCCCACATCCTCATTCGGGGGTGAATTTTGTTCAACCCTCTAATGTTCAACAATACCAAAGTTTTGAACAGTTGATTACAGCCAATCCAACCCATCCATCGAAAAATGCCAAGAAGAAAGGATGGAACAGGAATGACAACAACCCAGGTCAAGGAGGGAATCAACCCCCACAACACCAACCCACTGGGGGCAACCAAAACCAAGGGAACCAAAACCCCCAAGGGGGAAATAATAATAAACACCAAGGGCGAAATAACAATAATGTTAAAACTATCTTCCCTTGTTCCCTTTGTGGTGAGTTCAGTCATTACACTCATCATTGCCCCTAGATCGTTGATTTCAAGTGGTTGAAAGACTCTGGTAGTCTTCCCCATTCCCCCACACTGCCTGCCCCTCAGCAGGCACCAAAAAAATACGTACAACAACCCCCTCCCACCATGATGCAAAATCCTATTCCACATCAAGGTGTGATAAATACCCAACATGACACACAACATCCTCCACCTCCGACGGGACAATACCTCAACCCCAACAATCCCGCAGATTGCAAAATTCTCCTCACAAGTGAGGAATAAATCCTTCTGCAAACACATAAACGTCGGTATCATGCACCCACTGAGTCTACTCCCATCCCTCCAGAGACAAACCCTTCACCGAAAGGACCCCCATTGGCGATTCCTCACCCTTCTGTCGAACCCCCTCTTTGCATCCCTCGCATCCCATTACACAGGAATGTCCACAACCCACAGGCTAGGGAAGTTCATAACTATAGTTTGGTCGACGACTTAGCACAATCCCTGGCTGCCATGTCAGTATTGGAAGTCCTCCAGACTTGTCCTACTCAACGGAAATCATTACTTTCCACCTTGGGGGTAGTCAACCTCGCAGATACCTGACTCATTACCTTTGATCTTGATAGCGGAGAACCTTGCCTTCCCACCTTGATCGCTTTTCAAATAACAATAAAAATATGGAACATCACAGTTCATAGGTGTATCATCAATGAAGGTGCATCTACATGCATTATGTCCAAAACGGTATGGCAGAAACTTGGTTCCCTGGAACTCATACCCTCTGCCATCACATTACGTGCTTATGACGGACGACCATCGTCTCCTGAAGGGCTCTTCCAAAATGTCCCCATCGAACTCGGGGGAAATACTATTCTCATCGATATCGAAGTTATCGAAGCCCCACTCGATTATAATATCCTGTTCGGGCGTAGCTACATGTACGCTATGAAGGCAGTGGCCTCTTCCGTCTTTCAGAAAATGATGTTCCCTCATAATGGGAAGATCGTTACCATTGACAAGGTCTCACATTATGAGCCTAATCCATCTTCCAACATTGATAACATTCTTCCTCTCATCTACACAAGCCATGACACATATCCACTCGTCGAGATGGGTCCTGGGATTTTTAAAGATCCATCCTTGTTAGGAACATACCATGGAGCACCACCACTCCTTCATCCTACTAATCAAGTATGCGTAATATTATGTAACGGAGCTCACACAGAGGATACCCTTCCTCCTACAGAGGCTCCTATCATCTCTGACTTCCCACTCGTCACAGAACCCCCTCCTCAAGAACCTCCTGCACACTCGTCAACCCCACCAACCCACGATTCCACATCTCCCCAAGGACATATTCCATTTTGGGAGACAGTTCCCCAAGACATCACTCAAATTCCCTTGTTTTACCCTCCACCAGGTATCGAAGCTTTTCAGGTAGCTGCAATGCTCACACTACCTAATATGGTGTTAGAAATCCTAGTTTGGTATTTACACCCACCGGAGATGGTCCCTCGACCATCCCTTCCCGCCAAAAAAAAAGGAATCCCCATGATGATTCCCATTCTTACTCCAACCACACCCCCACTCACTAACCCCCCTGCTACAGCTGGGGGCAGGCAAAAGAAGAAGGAGCCCACAACTCCACTTCCTCCACGCATCCCACCACCTTGTGCACTATGTGAGAAAGAGGGACACCAAACTAACAACTGCCCGTCTCTACCAGAATTACGGAATTTGATCCCACTCAATCACACTCCCCCAACACCTGCCACTACAGCTAGTCCTGCCACTACCACCCCCCCCTTCCAGTAGTAAAGGATTGTAGACCAAATACGCTTGTGCTATATGTTCAGAGTATGGCCATTATACCCACCATTGCCCAGCCCTGCCATGCTTTCGGTAGACATTAGCCGGAGTATGCCAGAACTTCCAGAGCAACCCCAGTCCTGCTACGTCCTCCTCAACAAATATCACTGACATCCACTATGTCACCACTTCAGTCAAGGAACGTATGAGACGCCCTTGCTCTCTCTTCGATTCATTAGCTCAATTTACATACCAGTGTCCTATGATCCTTGAATACAAGAAATGCCAATTGACTCTGCTTCAACGACCCGTAGAGACGATAATTGACATTACCTCGTCACTAGCAGATTTTCATGTCATTTCTCCCGAACCCGAGACCCTCCCAACACCTCCATGCTTCTTAGATGACTTATCTGAGGATTCACCCCCCAACCCCCCCAACTCTCCTACTCATTCCCCTACAGAAATTATACATCCAACCACCACGGGTACCCCTCAGTACTTCAATATATGGTTTATGTCGAGTGAACCCTCACCATCTCCTAACATTGTTCCCCCTGCTTCTTCCTCACCAGGGGGCAACCACATGACCACTATTACCGAGATAACTCCTCCCAACCCCTTGTATTCCCATCACTTCCAATGCGACGAAGCAATACTCGAAGAGTCAAACTTCCCAGACTCTCCCTGGGATGCACTGCACCATCGCGCACTCTTCTCTCCACGGGAAGCCTCCATGCCTCCTAACCAAAACCCCATTTACACGGTTGAAACCAAGGATTTTATCCCATCAGGGCCTATCGACTGGTTCCAAAATCCCATTCCTTCCCCTGATGCTTTTGAAGAAGGAAACATGGCCAACATTTCCCCCACCATTAAAATCGACATTAAAAATGGCATCGTCGAATAAATCACTATTGGAGCTGCTTGCACTCCTCATGAAATCACTGCATAAAAATCCCTCTTCCAGGAATATAGGGATATTTTCGCCTGCTCATACATGGAAATGCCTGGCCTCGATCCCTCTATTGGTGAACATAACATCGACAACTGGCTCAACATTACCCCAGTTGGCCAAAAACAACGACCGCTACACCCATCCAAAGCCACGGCTATCAAAGCCAAAATTGACAAGTTACGCGTTGTCGGGTTCATTTACCCCATCGCCGATACCTCATGGGTTTCCAACCCTGTACCCATTAACAAAAAATAGGGCACTATCCGCATTTGCACAGACTTTCGTGATCTCAATCACACATGTCCCAAAGACAACTTTCCAACGCCTTTCATCGATCAAATTATCGATGGTTGTGCCGGCCACGAGGCTCTCTCCTTTATGAACGGATTCTCTAGTTATAATCAAATTCAAATCCACCCAGTCGATCAGTATAAAACCGCATTCACTACCCCGTGGGGTACTTTTTCATATCGTGTCATGCCTTTTGGCTTAAAGAATGCCGGCACAACTTTCCAGTGGGCTATGACATACATCTTTCACGATCTAGCACATATCATCCTCGCCTACTTCGATGACCTCACATCTTGATCCAAGAAACACACCCATCATCTTGATGATTTACGAATCATCTTTCAACGATGTCGTCAGTACAACATCCGCTTGAATCCTCTCAAGTGCATGTTCTGTGACACCGCAGGGCGCCTCCTCGGCTTTATTGTTTCCCAAAGAGGTATTACCGTGGACCCCCTCAAAGTCCAAGCTATCATTGAAATTCCACCTCCCTGGAATTTATGACAACTTCATAGCCTACAGGGCAAAGCTAACTTTCTACGACACTTTGTCTCAGATTACGCCATACGCGCACACGGTTTCCTTCGCTTACTACGTCACAACATCCCATTTCACTAGGACACCCATGCCCAACAGTCATTTGACAATCTTAAAACCGCCCTCTCAAACTCACCTTTAATTAGTGCACCTAACTACAATCGTGACTATATCCTCTACGTATCATCATCAGCTGTATCAGTAGCCAGTGTTCTCATCTAGCTTGGTGATGACAATCGTGAACATGTCATTTATTACGTTAGTAAAAACCTCTCAGGGACACCCTTGAAGTATAAACACGAAGAGAAACTTTCTCTAGAAGTCATCCTCGCAGTCCAGAAACTGCGCCACTACATTCTGCTTCGAAAAACAAAATTCGTCGCAGATTCCAACCCTATGCAATACTTTCTCAGCCATCGGCAAGTTAACGAAAATTTTTCTCGATGGATCGTTATCCTTCAGGAGTACGACCTCGAGTTCTCAACACCTAAGAGTAAGAAGGCCCTCGTTCTCACTGAACTTGTCACGACCCTCCCCTCTGACACCATCAGTGCCCCCGTCAACACCGACTTTCCTGACAAACATCTCTTTTACATCACTTCGAATGATCCTTGGTACGGTGACCTCCTCATCTATCTCTGCACTAAAAAATTTGGTAACCACCTTTCACAAGATGATCATCATCGTATTCGCCATCAGGCCCCCCGCTACCTCCTCATCGGAGACATCCTATACCGGCGGGGCGTCGACACCATTCTTCGTCGATGCCTGACTATTGACAAGGACAATAGAGTCTTAAACGAATGCCACAGCGGTGCATGTGGGGGACATCTTTCGGGCATATCCACTGCTCAAAAGATAATCTGAGCCGGTTACTTTTGGCCTACCTTGTTTCATGATTGCATTCATGCCATGAAACGATGTGAGCAATGTCAGCTCTACGCCAACAAAGCCCGAGCTCCCCCCGCTCTTCTCCACCCTGTCATTATTTCCGACCCTTTTTGTAAATGGGGCATCGACTTCATGACTTGTAATCCCCCCTCCAGCAATGGTCACAAATACATCGTTGTCGCCGTTTATTACTTCACCAAATGGGCAGAAGCTATGCCCACTTTCAACAACACCGCTGACACTGCAACGTGTTTTTTCTTTAACCACGTCATATCATGCTTTGGAGTACCCCTCCAACTCATTTTCGATCATGGGAAACACTTCGAGAATGAGATCTTCGTCAAACTCTCGTCTTGGTTAGGATTCTCTCACGAGTTTGCCTCACCATATTACCCTCAATCTAACGGATAGGTCGAAGAAGTTAACAAAGTCCTCAAGACCATGTTACAGTGCACGGTTAATAAACATAAAACCAATTGGAATCATATGTTATTTTCTGCGCTATGGGCTTACCGAACGGTTGTGAAAACCGCCACTGGTTTCACACCATTTCATTTAGTCCATGGGGTTGAGGCCACTCTTCCCATCGAGTGCGAAATTCCCACCTTACGCATCGCAATTGAGCTATTACCCGACACTGCTCCAATGGAGCAGTGCCTGCTGAACTTGGAGTCTGTAGATGAAGATCGTCAATCTTCCTTACAGAACAACGAGGCAACTAAAAAACGATCCAAGGCTACTTTTGATCGCCATGTCAACCTTCGCTCATTTCGCGAAGGCAACCTCATCCTTGCTTACGATATCGCTCATGATACCTTTGGCCATGGAAAATTCGAGTCACTCTGGCATGGCCCATACATCAGTCACCATTTCCTCACCAAAGGCACATATATTTTGGCCTCTCCCGAAGGCCTCTCTCTCAAAGAACCCGTCAACGGGTTATATCTCAATAAATTTTACGCTTAAACGTAGTCATTCTACTTTAGGTAATTTCTTTTCTAGCGTTTTTAATCTTTTTTCCTTCCCTCACGTCTAAACTATCCTTTGTGCTATTGACAAATGCTTCCTCCACCAGCCTACCACATCGGTTACGCTGACGATGCCAACTGTTGGACACAAAATCTCGCTTCGGCTGCTTGGGCTCTCTACACCCCCTCACATGAAATGCTCCATTCAAGCAACATATGTTTGGGGTCAGCAACCAACAACCAAGCCGAATACACCGCCGTCATTGGCCTCCTAGCTGATGCCCAACATCATCGTATTCGTCACCTTAGCGTCTTCCTCAACTCTCAACTAGTCGTACTCCAGCTCAACAATGTGTACCGCATCCGTACAAATATGAAAATACCTCCAGGTTAGGCTTTTATCTTGACAGTTTTATTCCATTACATTTACACATATTCCAAGACAATTGAATCAAATTACAGATAACCTAGCTAATATTGTGTTAGACTGGCATATATCACATCAAGCTACACATACATAAACATATCACACAAACCTGTCACAGCATATATATAGAATAGAGGTCATCAAAACATTAACCAAAAACATGTAAACACCACATAGATCTCAAAAATGTATACTCATGTATATATAAAGGTCAACAGTGCCATTTGAATGTTTACATACAAAAAATACAAGTATCCGCAAGCCAATACCGCACCTCGGTACAAAATGGGCTCACGAGCCTATATACAAAAAAATATATATACATCAATGCCTAAAGAGCACCACTCATGATGCCTATAGAGCACCACCGCATGCTCGTCCCTCAAGCGGTGGCGGCCCCCCACCTCCTGCCTCAGGTAGTGGTGGTCCCCCCCCTACCGGGCCCTCCTTCCCCGGTAGCAGTCATCCGGTCATCAACGCAACAGCCACTACTGCTCGTCGTACTATGGCCCGCCATGGTGGTGGAACCCCCACACACTGCTCCAGGAAAGCCTCATCCTAGATGAGAGACCATATGCACTCCGACACCTCCTGTAACACCGTCTCCAGATGACAACATATGTCCTCAAAATCCGCTCTGGTAGCCACTGGAGGAGCATGTGACTGCCCAGCACCAGGTTCATCAAACCGACACCTCCTCGCTGCACTCTCTAGCTCAGTTGGTCGCACTGCGACATCCTCATGTCAACTTCTCTCTCCCCACGATGGTCTCTCTGACGCTCTCTGCAACTCCACCTCACGCCCGCGAGGTGCCACATATGCACATGAAAACAAACACTAGATAGTATCAACATCTATATCATATACATAAGGCATGCTATCTCAAAAAACACAAAACATACATATCAACATCATCAAATCAACATACCTCGGTGGTCAAAAACCTCCCCTGGAGGTAGCACCATGTCCGGATCATCCCAGAAGTCAACCCCGACATAGGGGTACCGTAGTATCACCTGCGGAATCTACCGCCATACCTGTGTTGCCTCTGCAGTGAAGAAGTGGCCACCCTCGCCACCACCATGGTGAAGCAACATGGTCGACCACCGCCTCAGTTGTGGCTCTTGCGCCCCAGGCACACCTAATAGAATCCTAGGGCACAACATCGGCACCCTCTCCAGAAACCAGGCCACCAGGATAGACCCGAAGGAAAACTCCCTCGTATCCTTGGACCGACAGTGGTCCAACTGCCCCACCATCGTTGCATGCAGCGTAAGCCCCCAGGTGAACTACTCGTCGACCAACACTCTCCCCATCACCATCAACTGGCCCCCATTGATCCGCTGGGTCGCCAATGACCCATATACTCTCACAATCATCGTTGCTATACAATGATGCGCCAGGGCATCTATCGACCCAATGCTCACAACCATCCCAGACATAAAGTTCTGACCTGAATAGTATCTTCGGCCAACGGTCGCTAGGGCTAGATCCCTCGGTAGCACCGGCTCCGTCGGTAGGGGAACACCCAGAAACGAGAGCCCAGTCAAGAAGTACACATCCTCCACTACCGTGAAGGGGATCTGCTCTCCTCGTACAAGGAAGCAATGCAGCTCTGGACTCCACATCTGAATCAGGAACTGCAGGAGATACTCCTATGCCCGTATCAAAGGGAACTCAAAGAACTTTAGCAACCCACAAGCTTCCAAAGTCGCTCGCACACCTGGCTCCTCAATAGCCACGACGTCTCATAGTTGGGACCAATCTCGCTCTCGCCAACCCACTGGCATCGTGCAAACTGTCCACCTACATCCACAACAAAGAGTCTTCTATCAACCCACGAGGCCATCAACAACATCACAAAGATCAATTTTACACCTGTCAACCTTACCTCTAAGGCGCGGTTGTTTCAACCCAGAGGAGCACACAGATGCACACCTGTTCACTACACATGCGCATATGTATGCGCACATGTTAGCTTCACAGGCGTGCTCTCAGGCGCGCTTGTTACCTACACAGGCGCGCTCTCAGGCGTGCCTGTTAACTACATAGATGCGCACTAGTGCGTGCCTGTCCACGCCACAGTCGCGCACAAATACGCAGCTGTACAACCAATAGGTGTGCACATAGTGTGCACCTTTAATTCCCTCACCAGTGCCCCCATGCGCGTCTATCTGGTGGGCAGGCGCACACGTGTGCACTCCTACCTCCGTATCGCTCACGCACGTGGGGCCCAAATCCACAAAATCCCTCTGTACGGCCCTCCGTACAGCCCCTGCCTAAAAAATGAAATTCTATTTCTATGCAGGATGATCAGACCACTAACCTGAAGCTCGCTAATCGCCAATCAGATGCCTCATCCTCCCCGAATCTCCAAATCTCCTCTAAAAACAGCTCGTCCAGTCACTATCGCAGCAGGTACAAATGAGGTGGCAATGTGGGACCTACAACTATATATAGGCCTTTTTGCCAAACTTCCACTCACCATTCCGGGAGCACACGGTGTCCATTTCTCGATCTATCTTCAGCCACGGGATCAACATCCCGTCATCTACATCACAACAATCCCTGGGCCTCTTTTCATCCTAAGCCCCCGGGGTGCCATTTTTCATACCCTAGTCAAGTACGCATGCACATATTCACGCTTATCAAATACATGCTCATATGTTCGATTCTCTTCAGATATTATTCATGTTGGGTATTTGGTTTTCATGTGTGGAGGTACTTGATCATCATACATCGACACAACCCCTTCAGGTATATACTCAACACTGGCATGTAGTATTTCCCTTTGTATCGCACTTACATTTCCAGTCACACCCTCTGATATTTGCCTCTACGATCCCCATTCCCAGCTCTGCAGTACCCACACCTCCATTTTCATCTTCGGTACTGTCACCTGGTAGCATTCTTACCCACATGAGTTGTCCCATTCATATCACCTTTTGGCACCTCTGACACTCATGCTGTTTTTAAAAACCCTTTAGGGATGGGAGTCCCAATAGTCTTTCATCATGTCGCAAATCAACCACATACTCCTTCTCCTCATTTTTCTAGCTTTCCCACACGGACTCCTAGATTATATCTTCACGGTTCTATTTTTTGACTACACCTCCATAGTATCATGACACCTACATTTCATCCACAGTCAGTTTGCCCATCTGCAAATCTCCCTTCATTTCACCTACCTCATACAGAAACTCACCAATGGGGGCCCCACCCTTCATCAGTTTTCTGAGCAAATTATTCCCTACATGGGCCACCCATATCACACTGGGGCACCCATTTCTGTATTTGTACATTTCTCCCCAATTATTCGTTATTTATTGTACAAACGCCTTTATTTCCAATCGTTTCATTACCTTCTTTTTTTGTCACCTTTGGCGACCTGCTTCCCTCTTTTTGGCCA
The DNA here is from genome assembly GCA_010110895.2 of Picea sitchensis. Classification (NCBI taxonomy): domain Eukaryota; kingdom Viridiplantae; phylum Streptophyta; class Pinopsida; order Pinales; family Pinaceae; genus Picea; species Picea sitchensis. Next base: position 237,033 of record SNQJ01S0006791.1, on the reverse strand, counting down.
ACCGCAACCCACGTCACCCTTGGTTGGAGCACTACTTCTCATCTACCCTTTTCGGCGTCGTCCATATCTTCAGAGTACCCCACAGGTCACTTACCTCTGCTCTCTGAATTTATTCACCTTGTCCTGCCTCTGGCACAACTTATCCCCGGTCTTGTCGTCCCCCTAACACTTGACCTCGTTGAACGGTTCCGACCACCTTTTTCTCTCACACATACTCCAACCAGGGGAAGTCTTGAGTCTTCCCACATCTTGAATTCGTCCATGTACCTCTGCCACTTCCTCACCTCCATATATTTCATGAAGCCATTTGCTTCTGGGAGTCACGTTCTCCTTTTTGTCAACATCAACACCTTTTTCCAGAAGGGCAACAATATCTTGATTCTCATTCTCCACTCAATGAGAGATCTCAGACGACACAGGGTGAAACACCATTGCTCCATGTTGTCATTGACCCCCATGAAATTCGACGCCAACACTTTCTCATGTTATGGTGGGTCTTACTTTGCGACTATTGCAGTTAGTTCTTTCATTTTCCAAAGAGCTCTAAACTTGGTTGGGCTATCAATGCCCACATAATCATTGCTACTTATTACCGCGATCACTGCCTACTATTCAGAGTATGTTCATTTACAAAATTGTCTTCTGCCTTTATCATGACTGCCCCCGAGGGCACTGCAGTTGTCTACACCAACACTTCAGTCATCTTTTTTCAGAGTTACATGACAAGAGCATGGGGCATTCCCGCCTCGTTTGTACACGGTTTTCTATTTTACACACCTCATGGAAGGTCGGGTCCTACCGGTTCCTTTTTCCCTCCAACGGATCGCTCTGGACGATCCCACTATTTCTCTCTCTTACAACAACATTCTCAGTAGAAGAAACATTGATGGATTTCATCTATACGTATGCTCCTAACCTCATCTATCAGGGGGCATTTGTTATCACTGAAATTTCATCCGCACATGGTTACAAGAACTCAACATCGTCAAACAGTGATGAAGTCATCCATGGACCTGAATTAATACCAAAGCATTCAAAAAAGATCAAAAACTACACAAAGTAGTGAAAAATTGAAGAGCGCTATGCAGAAATCGCGCACCGATGCACGACTGTTATCGCAAAAGGTCGTGCACTTGCTAAACGACACATTTATGAGAATGGTCGGCCTCCCACCCACTTATGGTTCAGCTCCCAAGCCGATTTGACCCTCAAATATGGACTGTATCCAACTGGTGGGTTGGTCAAAGACCTAGGAATGCCCTAATTGGCCTCTTTTCACACTACAAAGCAGTTAAACAATAACCCAAATGAATGTTATAAAAAGCCATGGATGCACCTCATTTTCTCAAGGAATTCAAAGTAATGTTATGCTGCCTCTATTCTCTTGAGGACTCCATCCTTGTCAATAGCATATTTCCACCATTGCATTGGACAATCCATCTCACCCATTGAGTGGATTTGTAAAGAGTTATTTCATCATCATTTTCCATTTTTCTTTGTTGTAAGAAGAGCTAGCTAGTGGGCGTCCAAGAGACCTCCCTTGGAGGAAGAAGGGACTCATAGTCCCCTTTCTTCTTGGTGCTTTGTTTCACTAATAGATCAGCCTCAACATTGGTGACATGGGTCTTATGGGTCTTTTTGTTTCTATGTCCCTGTGCTCATGAATTTAGTTGTTATTGCATTTCTTAGTTTAATTCTTAATTGTAGTGTTTTATTTTCTTTCCCTAACTCTTTTCCTTGCAGCTATCCTTCTCAGCAGACCCAACTGAGCTTGCAAACACCTCTATTTTTCTCACCAAGGTGACGAAAGAGGTGCAACAGGGGGGAGAATCTGTTGTTGGTTACTATTGTTTCAAGAATTTGATTTTGAAGTTATAGTCAAGCCAGGAAAGTTGAATACAGGACCTGACCACCTATCAAGGGTCACAAACGGAGAACAACCTACAAATTTAGAGGAAACATTGTCATACAAACAATTATTTTCATTCCATATCATTAATGAATACTTTGTAGATATCATTCAGTATTTGAGCACAGGTACTGCGCCACAGGAATATAACACCGCGTAGAAGAAAAAGAAGGTATTCCGGGTTGCAGACTATCAATTGATCGTAGGACACTTATACAAAATCAGTGCATATAGAATCTTATGAAGATATGTGTTAGAACACAAAATATCAAGAGTTTTATTAGAATCCCATGAGGGAATAGCAGGAGGAAATTATGCAAGAAAAGCTACCGTGCAGAAGGTATTGCGCATGGGACTATGGTGGCCTAACATTCACAAAGACACGAAGGAGTACTGCTAGAGATACGATTTTTGTCCAAGGGTTGGTAAAACCAATAGAAGGGATGAGATGACATTACAACCACGGGTAACATTGCAGGCATTTGATAAATGGGAAATAGACTTTGTTGGACCAATCAACCCACCAACAAAAGTAACAGGAGAAAGTTACATTATCACCATGATAGAATACCCGACAAGATGGGCGGAAGCAACACCAGTGAAGGATTTTCGTGTAGAAACAACTACACACTTTCTATTTGAACAAGTAATCACTAGATTTGGGTGCCCAAGATTTTTTATGAGCGACCAAGGCACACAATTCATTAACAACACTATCAACGCTATGAATGAATAGTTTGAAGTCCATCATCAGAAGAGCACGCCATATCACCCACAGGAAAATGGCACAGTAGAAGCATTTAACAAAATCCTTGAGAATGCACTAACAAATATATGTAATGTCAACATGGATGATTGGGACCTCAAAATAACAGCAGTATTGTGGGCCTATAGGACCACGTGCAAGAAGTTAACAGGGAACACACCACTTAAACTCGTATATGGCCAAGAAGCAGTGGTGCCATTAGAATTTATGGTACCCAGTTTGTGCATAGCAACAATTACACACATGATGGAATGAGGTGTAGTACAGGAGAGACTAAATCAATTGATGACCATGGAGGAAGATTGGATCCTAGCAAGGTTCCACCAACAAGTTCAGAAAGCAAGGGAAAAATATTGGCATGACAGAAACATCAAGAAGAAAACTTTCAAGGAAGGAGATTGAGTGTTGATGTATGACAACAAATGCATTCAGCACCCAGGAAAACTCAGAATGCACTGGTTAGGACCGTACGAAGTAAAAAATGTCACAGATGGGGGAGATGTATAGTTGAAAGACTTAGTAGATGCAAAAATCATAGGGATGATCAACGAGATCCAAATGAGGTTGTACAAGGACAGTGGACCACCCATAACTTGAAAGTCACCGCGCAGTAAAAAACAAAAACATAGGATATTAAACAATACCAACAAAGGTACATTGCACCGAAAGGAGAAGGGGCATGCACACTTAGGAATACAAACCCAAAGAAGACAAGGAAAACATCCATATCATAATGGAAACAAGAAGTAAAATAAAATACAACAAAAGCAATACTGAATGACGAAGGTATGTGGTATTGAATGTCTAAAAGGACCCGACGGTATGTCGCATTAATCACGCCAACTGGAGGAAGAGAAGGAGAGTAATGGAAATTACAATGGAACCAAAGGTTCATTGAATCCATAATAAAGTTAGATTCTTCGACAAAATTTGTACGATGCCCATACAAAGCACAAACGTAAGAGCAAACATCTTATTGTGAGACTGGAAAAGACAAAGAGCGATAGAGCCTACGGATCACAGAGCGAAGTTCACAGATGTTACAGAGACCATTGAACTCAAAAAGAAATCGAAATTCACCACCAAGGAACCACCCAAACACACATAACAAATACAAACTTCCATACATTCCAGAGTTAGAGCCAGGGCACAGGTATAATCATTGAAAAGCGAACAACAGTCGTGAGAGGTTGTCAATGTCGAAGAAATACCATCACCAGATACAAGACCAATAAAACCCATTGTTAAGCCCTAAATACTGGCTCATTTTACCCCTAAATTGGGGAGTATTACATTAGTAATGTTATGTTATTTATGTTGGCTTTAGTCCATTAGTTGTAATTATACCGCCTAGTCTCCTATATATACCCAGGAGACATTTTCATTTGGAATCATCTTATAATTGAACATTTATTTGGGAATAATAAGGTTTCCCCCTTGAAGAGGCTTATTATCTAAATTTCTCTATTTTTCAAGGCGTTGAGTACTTATTCTGAGGTTTTTCTATGTTATATTGATATTTGGTTCCTAACATGTCGTATCAGAGCTCAAGGTCTTGGGGTTTCGCTGCTACATCTGAGACACCTTGGAATTTTCGCTATAACTTGTTTTCTACAATGATTCATAAGGAACGACTTGGAGGATATTTAGTAGACGGATCAAGGTACGTTGGGATACAATTTAATCTCCTAAGGCTCTACACTTTCGGATATACAAACTTTCTAAGATAGGGTTCAGGAATCATCCTGAATTGAGTCATTGCGGAATTTTTGATATAAAATATGTTATCTAATGTTTCAGACCCTGAACTCTGAAGGCTATTCGTAAAACAAAGTAAGGTATCTATGGTAACCATTTCCTCTTCTTGGTCTTCTTACATTTTTATATACACCCTGTGGAATATAGGGTATCTGACTAGTCCTATTGACTAGTCTCAAGCAGGTGTTCCGGGTAAAACAATCATAACTTATTCCTAGTGTATCCAAATTGAGTGAGACTAGTTGCATTAGATAGTGGACAGACATTAGTATTTCTGGTACTATTTTCAGAATTTAAGATCAATTATTTTGTGTGGGGCATGCTATACAAGTGAGATATCCTAGAATGGAAACAGATCAACAAGTTGTGGGGAAGTTACCATAAATTTCACTTGGCACATCCAATTTTTATCAGACCTATGGAATTGCAGAGAAGAAATCTTAGAGACCTACAAAAAATAAAATTTCATACTCAGAAGGGCTGAAATTTTGGAGATACAATAAAAGGAAGATTGTCTAGCAGAACCACCTCAAAATCAAGGTTTAAAGTGATACTTGGCCAACATGCCACCAAATAAGCCTCCAGACAATCCTACTTGGACTCTTGATGAAGGTGAAGAAATGCGTAGGGACATAAATGATTTAAAAAACAAGACAGGAACAAAATATGAAATACAAGAGATGGAAGCTAAGTTGGAGGCAAAAATGGATGGTTTAAAAGAGGATATCATGGAAGGATTGAAAAATTTCATAACTGAAAGTGAAAATGTATCCCATGAAATTCATGATGAGGACACAAGGAAGGTGAATCAAGAATGGAGAAATTCAAACTTTGGGTTGAAAACAAACCATGTTCCTAAGATCGATATGAGGAAGTTTGATGGCAAGGACCCTATCACATGGATACTTTATATGGAGCAATTATTTGATATACATAATGTGCCACATACACAAAAGGTATGAATTGCTTCTTTATATTTAGAACCCAATCAATTTGTATGGTATCAATGTCTTTGTTCTCGCAAATCACTCATCACTTGGACAATTTTCATGGAAGAAATGATAGCACACTATGAGGATATAAGGAGAAATACCTTCTTTATCCAATTGATAAATCTCAAGCAAAAGGGTTCAGTTACAGAGCACATTGAGAACTTTCAAAGATTGAATATAAAGATAACAGATACTCCAGATGAGCACTTGATTTATGTATTCATAGGAACTTTAAGATAAAACATTCAACATGAGGTTCTCCTTTGGGAACCCAAATTATTGGAGAATGCATTTAGGGTGGCAAGAAATGTTGAGAGAAAAAATATGGCTATGGCTACTAGAAGGAACAATCCTAACATCTATAGAGAGAATAATGATCCTTCTTCTAAACCACCTCAACATACAAGGTTGACACCTCAACAATTGGAGGAAAGAAAATCAAAAGGTTTATGATTTAACTATGACAACAAGTACATTAAGGGACATAAGTGTGGTGAGAAGATATTATTCTACATAGATTGTGAAGAGGAAGAATAACAAGAACAAGAACAAGAACCATCTCAAGATGAAAACGTAGAAGCAATTCATCTGGAGAGTTGACTCCCATGATATCATGTAATTCATTGGCTAGAATTATCACTCCTCAAACCCTAAAGATTAAAGGATATATCAAAAAGAAAAAGGTAATAGTCCTAATTGATTATGGAAGTACTCATAATTTCATTCACTATAAATTACCCAAAGATCTTAATTGCTTTGTATATCCAACACCAGAGTTTCAAGTAATGATTGCAGATGGAGGATCTATCAATTGCTTAGGAACATGCAATAAGATCAATCTTACTATGGGGGGATATGTAATGAATAGTCCAATTATTGCTATACCCATGGGTGCTTCCGATGCTATACTAGTAATCCAATGGTTACAATCATTAGGAATAGTGGCTTTTAATTTTCAAGAACTTTTCATGAAATTTTCATTGGAAGGAAAGGAATTTGAGTTAAGAGGTATCACAGGGAAACCCGGTAAGGTGATAAGCTCTAATGGCATGACAAAATTATTGAAAAAGGGGCATCAAGGTGTTATTGCACAACTATGCTCACTAGATGTTCAAACATCTAAGCCATATATTCCTCTAGATCTCCAAGGGAGCATTGATAAGCATTCCAAAGTATTTGAATATATTCCCAAAGGTCTTCCACCCACTCGAAATCATGATCATGATATTCACCTAATTCCTGGGAGTGTTCCTCCTAACCTCAGGCCATACAGATACCCTTATGCCCAGAAGAGTGAAATTGAGCGCATGTTTGAAGAAATGTTAGAGGCTAGAATTATTAGACCTAGCCAAAGTTCTTACTCTGCAATGGTGGTATTGGTATTCAAGAAAGATGGCTCATGGCATATGTGTCCAGATTATAGAGATCTCAACAATATCACTATTAAAGATAAGTTTCCCATTCCCATCATTGATGAATTCTTAGATGAACTACATGGAGTAATCTATTTCACAAATTTGGATCTTTTTTCAGGGTATCATCAGATTAGAATGAAGGAAGAAGATATCCCAAAAATAACATTATGAACTCATGAAGGCCATTATGAATTTTTGGTCATGCCTTTTGGCCTTACAAATGCACCTTCTACATTCCAAGGGTTGATGAATTCCATTTTCAAGCCCTTCCTTCGAAAATTTGTGTTAGTATTTTTTGATGATATACTAAT
>SNQJ01S0006791.1:205545-223711 GCA_010110895.2 Picea sitchensis | reverse complement strand
CAATGTTTTCTACATGGATGATAGTGGCTTCAGTAAGATGTAACAGGGTTCAAATGGCTAACAATATACTGTCAGTTGTCATGATTGTGTTACAGTTGATCTTGATGAGACAGGTGCACAGGACAGAGTTCAGAGACAGAGAGTAAGCTGGGTGGCCTATCCCAATCTTGTTGAATGGTCAGTAACCTTTTGGGGACCAAAAGGTCTTATTGTGGGGAGGTGTGATCCAAAATCGGATCCAGAAGACTGACAGGGCTTGAAAAATGCTCAAAAATTAAAGTGCTCACAATCCGACGAAACCAATGCCATTGCGTCCGTCTCGTCTTCCTAATTCCGATGGTATATTTACTTTGTCAAACGGACTCCGTATGCGAAAGTTATCGCGTTCTGATCGGAAGCCCAAACAGGTAAAAAGTCAAAGGTCAACTCGTCAAAAAGTCAATGCTAATGACATCAGCATGCTGACTGTGCAGGAGATGACGTGGCACTCTCTGGCTGATGGTGATTGGGCAGGTTCAATGACAAGGCAGACATGTGGCAGGCAACTGGACCAGTCAATAACTGACAAGTGGCATTAATCCGTCAAATGGGGAGATGCCACGTGGCCCAGTCATGGGCAGCCACGTGGCACCCAGTCATCAATTGAAGTGGTTGTTTCAAAAAAAAAAAAAATTTGTTTTTGCGGTCCATGGGATTTGAACCCATGAAAACCACCAAGCCCAACACCTTAAGAAATGGTCTTTTGCCAATACACCAAATTATTGCTTATGATATAAAACCTACAATATGAAAGATATTGCAAAGTATTGAATGAAGAGGGGCCAACGCTTAGCCCTTTGGGCTAGCGCTTGGCCATATGAACCCATATGGCCCTGTCAAGGGGGCGCGCACTGGGAAAAAGGGGGCTTATGCCCAAATTTAACTATAAAGTGGGTTTTATAACCAATTTTTGGGTTTTAATGCTAATTAAGCCTATTTTTAATGGTTTTTGGGAGTTATTGGGTAGTTTTGGAGCCTAAATTTTGGGAGGAAGTTGGAGATGAGCAACTAAGTTTCCAGATATATAACCAAGGCATGTTTGAGGCCATAGGAGGGCATTCAGAGAAGAATTATGCTGAGGAGAAGCCAAGCCAAAGCCATTTTGAGGCAGAGAAGCTTTTGAGGAGGTGACGCTGTCGGATCATTTCTGGGAGCTCCGGACGTCCGTTTTGCGTGTCGTTTTCTTTGCTAGGTTCTTGAGATCTGGAAAAACATGAAAAGATCAGTCTTGTAACCATTTGGCATTGCAGAGATGTACGTTTGAGCATTTGAACAGAAATAAAGAAGCCTCTCCCACAAAGAAAAAGCCCCGGAGACGTAGGCAAAGTTGTGCCGAACTCCGTTATCAATCTGTGTGTTATGGTTTTCTATCTATTATTCATTTCAGATCTGCATATGTGTATATGGCTGTTATAATTCCTCTTATTTCCTCATTCTTCACTAAGTTTTCTCAAATGGTTAATTAACGCATGCAAAATTAAAATTCAACCATAAGTCATTAAAAGATCCTACGGACCTCAAGCAGAGGCAGAAGAAAATGTCCATCACGGAGCATGTCAAAGGGGTACCGAATATGAAAAAACTACATGAAGAACTCACCACTGTGAAAATGCAGAAAAAGGAGCGTCGGGCTCAAATGGAACCACTTCAAGAGCGAGTAGTAGAAATCATTGCATAGGCAGAGGAAGCCAAGACATATATGGCACAGACCCAGGGAGAGTGCGCAGGGTTGATTAGTGATGTGATTGCAATCCATATAGTAGACACACTCAAGGAGAATATCGCGCAGGCTCAAACACAAGAAGTGGAGCTCAAGGAGAAGTTTCAGGCAATCACCAAGAAGATCGATGAAGCGCACAAAGGTTAGGTGGCTCAGGATGAGCCACATGTTAGTGTTGGGGGCCTCTTGGAAGCAGGCCAGAGCAGAAAGAAAGACAATTTTGGGAAAGAATGCATGCACAAGGAAAGCGACAGCTGGAAGGAGGAGAAACACACACGCATGCATTGAATACCTAATGATGTTAGGGTTAGGATTTTTGAAACACATTGTAATGGCTGGCAATCTAGAAACATATAAATATAGACACCTAGGTCTAATAGAGGAGAAGATTAGAGACGGATGTGATGTAATATTTTTCTATATGACCTAATTTTGTAAGTTGTTGAGCTAGAGAGGACTAAGGAGGGTACATCTTGAGGGTTAGACTGTAGGCTAAGGATCCTGGTGCGATATAGTCTGCCTCATATTATATTTCAACCCATATATGATGAGTGGTAAAGCATGTGGCGTTATAGTTTCAGAACTACTATAATAAAAGAGCTAAGAGCCAGATATTTTTGGACATATCCCGAGGGTGAACCACGGTAAAACTTGTGTTATGTTATTGAATGCATGTGTTTCTTTATTGTCTTCAATAGTTGTTGATATGCTAATTGAATGAGTTTCTATATTCTCTATGTAATCATGAATGACAACGTATTTATTTAATAAGTTAAATTAGAACTCTCAGTGTACAGTTCTTAGATCTCCCACTCAATCCTAGGCTACAAACATATGAGTATTACAGTCACCCATTAAGACTATCTCGGGTGAGACGATGCGGTGCACTCTATGCGCTGTGTTTCTTTCTGGTTTACTAGGAGGGCCGATAGTTTTAAAGGCTTTGTTAGAACCTTGACCAGACATGAGCCTTGGGTCACTCAAGCTTTAGATTCAAACTCATATAGGACATATCATTAACCAACACCTGCCTTCTTATGTTAACAAGAATTCTAACATAACACCTGCATAGTGAATATTCATTGCGCAAATGTTGTAAGCTTACCTAATGAGAAGGTAGGTATTTATGAAATGCATGCCAGTTATAAAAGAGATGTATGGTCCCCAACCACTGTTTTCACCTGGAGTTGCACGAGTGACCAAAAATGGATATCCGCTACTCAAACTCGCCACATGCATGCTATAGCCAATGATCGTGTAGTAGCAACAGTAGTCCATTATACAAAGGTGAAAGAGTTTCCATAAGTACGCATGATTACTCGGCCACCCCTTGAAAGAAAACGTTGATTTATCACAACCATATGGTCGAATCTTACTCATGACCAAATGATTGAAACCAATATGTCGGTTATGGTATGATTGGGTGCAATCGGGTTTCTATTTTTGGTAAACTCTATTGAAAAGGTTATCCAGGGGGAAAGTAACGAAATTCTAGGGGAAAGTAGTTAGAGCATAGCATCCCAGGAGGGCATTATTTTTCTATATATTTGATCTTTTTGATGTAAGTTGGGTTGGAAAGGTAGTGTAGAGAGAGAAATATTGAATGTAATTTCCATAATTTGATGGAAATATAATGAAAAGGTCTCGAAGCTTTGATGAAAAGATTCTAATGGTGGTGGTTTGATGTATTGTGATCCTATCTTTGTATGTACTTCCTGTTTTCTGCAAATTCATGTCTGTTTCATTTGTATAAATTGGAAATATTTAAAGGTTTTAAAATTCATCTCGTGGTGCTTTAGACTCAACCATTTAAACGTTGTGTTTTTCTTCTAAGTCAAGTCAAAATTCATCTTTAATGGTGCTCTGATTTTTTTTGTCTCTCCTTTCTTCCACCATACACAACGATATTGAAACTGAAAGATCATTTCCTATTTAGTATTTATCCTCTCAAATTTTCCCTTACCAGTCATTGATTTATATTTTTTTCATGGGGTTGAATCCATAGTCCAAAGTACTATATTTCCTTGCTAGTGAAACTAAAAAAAAAAAAAACTTTCGCAAGCATTTAAATCTAGTCCTCAATCCAAAGTTATTATCTATCAGAACCTAGGTCTCAAAGACAACCCTCTCTATATTGGAAAGGCTACTTTCCAATATTAAATTTGGTTTGTAGGTTAGCTTGTTAGATCTTTCCCTTCATCCCAACAATTTACCAAGTGTTAACATTTTGGTGCCCTTGTCAGGGACGGAATTGAAAACTTTCCTTGGGAAAAATGACTAAAGTTGTAGATTTGACTCCTGAGGGTAACAATGAATAAGCCACCTATATTGGCTGAAACTTATTTTTACCCTGGCGACTTCATTGAATAAGATCAGTAGCATAAATTATTCTGAATCGGAAATCTTGGCTCCTAAGAAATTTTACACTAGAGCGAACCCTGATCTAGAGCCTGCAACATCTATGTCTGATCCTGAAAAACTTCTACAAAAATGAAAAGAAAGGATAACAAACCCATTATGTTACCTGGAAAGAAACCTATATTTACCTAAAGATGGGGTAAAAAGCATTGACGACCTTGACTTCAATTTATTATTTGAACAAAATATATTCAGGTCTAGATCAGAATCTTATCTAAATGAAATCATCTTCGATGAGAAAAAGTTCAAATCTTTGATACCAACCAACCCCCCTCAAGTTGCTGTAATTTCCACCCAGACTATTCAACCAGTTCAAATTCCTCCTAGAGTCATGGCCACTACATTCTCCCCTCTCGCCTTGCCTGCATAATTACATGATTTGCCTCATAACTATAATAAGAGAATTAAATTATATGATTTCGAAAGGAATGCTTCAGCTCAAAAAACACTTAGATTGGTTTAACCAATTTTTCGACCCGAAAGAGGTAGATTCAAGGATGAAAAAATGATATTGTTTGTGCAAAGTCTCCTTGGTGAGGTCAAAAAATGGTTTAAATCTTTTCCAACAGCGAGCATCCCTGATTTTGCAGCTTTTGAAACACTTTTTCTTTCTAGGTGGGGTGATAAAAATAATCCTCTTCAGTTACTAATTTAGTACAATAATATAAAATGATCACCGAATGAAACAATACAAGATTTCTCAACCATCTTTATGAAGGTTTATAATTCAATTCCCATAGAATTCAAACCTCCTCCTGGAGGTACCCAACTTCGATATGATGATTATTTTGAAAGTGACTTTTCCTTGTTGTTAAGAGAAATAAGATCTAGTACATTAGATGATATGATGAGCGACACAATTGAGTAGAAGTAAATTTGATGGCATCAGGAAAGATCAAACATAATCTTGAAAGAAGTGCGAAGAAGGTCCAAGGGGAAGAAAACCCCTTTAAATCCCAATCATTGGACAATAAATGTTACTTGATAATGAAGACTATGGAAAGAATCATGGAGAGGATGTCCGTGGAAAATAAACCTGCCACCAGGGATCAAATTAATTTTCAGCCCATAAATCAAAATTTTAGAAGAGCCCCAGTTCCACAGATTAGGAAAAGAGACCAGAGGGATCAAGGTGATCAACAAATACATCCTCCTTTTCAAAACAACTATACAAACAAATATTTTGATCAAATAATCGAAGACCATATGCATTGTTGTGACGATACAAAAACAAACATGTTCTTAACCAAAGGAGAACATTATCAATTTATGGATGAAAATGATGATTTTATGAAGGAAAATGAGGATATGTTGTCAGCGGAAACACAAGATTTTAGGAGAGGATACCACGATTCTATTATGCAGCTGCAGAAGAAGTATAACCTCAGAAGTAAAAAGGGACTTGCAAATCTTCCAAAGGAAAATCCTACAAGGGAACTTCAGAAAAATACACCTTCTTCGAGACAACTAAAGAAAGATAGTTCAGTAAGGGATGTAATGGACAAAGGAAAATCAAAAGAAGAACCCCCAAAGAAAACACCCGAGGAAAGAAAGGAAATGGTCACGAAAGATGTAGAAAAATCTTCGTCTCCTTTTAATTTTGAAAGAGAAATGGCTAAAATCAAAATTTTCATTCCATTTAATGAGTTGATCAACAATGGAGAATATAGAAATCATATCATTAAGATGCTAAAAAAGGAAGAATCCATTGACACCTTGAACATACAAGATGATCACCCTGTTATTTTTTTGGCCTGCACGTGGAAGAAAGTGGCGATGTTGATGATGTTCCTCCTTTCTATGTTAGCCTTAAAATTCATGACATGACCTTACATAATGCCATGTTAGATTCACGAGCATCTCATAATATCATGCCCAAGGTGGTCATGGATGACTTGGGCTTAGAAATTACAATACCTTATAAGGATATTTTCTCTTTTGACTCAAGGAAGGTGAAATTCTTAGGTTTGATCAAATATCTGGTTGTATCATTGTCTCAAATTCCATCGAATTTTTTTATCATGGACGTGGTGGTTGCCGACATCCCTTCGAAATTTGGCATGTTGTTATCTATATCTTGGGCTGCAAATTTGAAAGGAACTTTGCAAATTGACATGTCGTATGCTATTATTCTTGTTTTTGTCCAAGAAAGGAGATTGTACAAAGAAGTGTTTTTCAAGTACATGGCGAGTAGCAAAACTCAACCAAATAATCATTCTATTTAATCTGTTGATACCAAAGTTGGTTTCTCTATTTTCTATAATAAATTGATTTTTGAAGAGGGGAAGCCAATAACTTCCATAGCTATCAAAGACAAAATTGAGCATCGAACAAAGGAAATTACAGATCAGGAAAACAATGGAGAAGATGAAATGTGGAATATGAGTTTTGATGGAGATGCTAGCAGGGAAGGAGCTGGATCTAGTGTGTGGATTAACCCTCCCAAAGTGGGTACAAAAATATGTTTGTACGAGCTCGCTTTTGATTGTACCAATAATATGGCTGAATATGAGGCACTGATTTTTGGATTGAAGACTTTCAAGGAATTGGGTGCTACAAGGATAGTTGTACATGGGGATTATGAGCTTGTCATTAACCAGGTAAAATGTATATATCATTCCAAGCATCCTAGATTGAGAGCATATAGGAATTTAGTGCTTTATCTTCTTGAAGAGTTTTCAGAATACAATTTGTTGGTGATTCCTAGGGGGAAAAATCAAATTGTTGATGTTTTATGTACTTCAGCTTTGGATTTCAAAATTCCAATTTTTCCTGATAAAAAGTATGAAATTGAAGTCAAACATAGGCCAACAGTACTTGATAACATTAAATATTGGCAAGTGTTTGAAAATGACAAACAGGTAGAAAGATTCCTTCATATGAGTGATGGATTTTCTAATGTAAATATTGATGATGAGTGTTGTTGTGAAGTGAATGAAGATGTGGATGTGTTCAACAATAATGACCTTCTTCAGAATCAAATTTCTGGAAGAGATATAGTGCAGCTGAAAAACAACATTATTCCCAAAGGCTTGGTCCCATTGGAAAATATTTTTGACAACAATGATGTAGCCATAAATCCTAAAATCACTGGAAATGATGAGGATATAGAAGATTGCAAAATTGGGACTCAAGAAGACCCCAAGATCATCAAACTATCAAAAAATCTCAGTCCAGAAATCAAACAGAGGTATATCATCCTTATGAAATACTTCCCTGATGTCTTTGCATGGAGTTATGAATATTTAAAGGTCTATGATACTAAGGTAATTCAACATGTAATTCCCATAAGGGATGATCATAAACCTTTCAAGAAAAAGTTGAGAAGAATCAACCCTCTGTTGTTTCCATTGATTGAAAAGGAGGTAAGGAAACTATTTGATGCAAATATTGTTGTATCCTTAAGATTTTCCAAGTGGGTGGCTAACCTAGTTCCTGTGAGGAAGAAAATTGGTGAGATAAGATTATGTGTATATTTTCATAATCTAAATAGAGTGTCTCTCAAAGACAATTATCCACTTCCTAAGATAGATTACATCCTGTAGAAGGTGGTGGGATCTTAGAATATGTCAATGCTTGACGGTTTTTATGGATACAACCAGATTATGGTGCATCCAGATGACCAAGATAAAATAGCTTTTATAACACCTTGGGGCACGTTCATGTATGCAAAAATTCCTTTTGGGCTTATGAATGTTGGAGTGACTTTCCAAAGGGACATGGACATAGACTTTGCAAATGAAAATGATAAGTTTATTGTGATTTACTTGGATGATATCATTGTATTTTCAGATTTCGATGATCAACATCTCGAACATCTAAGAAAGGTTTTTGAGAAATGTAGAAAGTTTCGCATCTCGTTAAATCCAAAAAAATCAAACTTTGGAATGCAGGAAGGAAAATTTCTTGGACGCATCATTTCAAAATAAGGAATAAAAATAGACCCCAACATAGTGGAATCAATTCTGAAGATCAGCATTACCAACAGAAAGAAAGAGGTATAGTCTTTCCTAGGAAACGTAAATTTTTTGAGGAGGTTCATTCCCAACTTGGCTGAGATCATAAAGTATATCACAAATATGCTCAAGAAAGGAAGTGAAATAAAATGGACTCCTGAATATAGGAAGTCGTTTGAAGATAATAAAGTGGTGTTGACCAAGGCTTCAATGTTAGTCAACCCAAAGTTTGCAAAATATTTTATCTTGTTTTCATTTGCCTCAGAGCACACCATTGCTGGCGTTTTGTTGCAAAAATATGAGCATAACTTTGAAAAACCCATAGATTATTATAGTAGGACATTGAGAGAGTCCCCAATAAGGTATGACATCATGGAAAAACAAGCATATGCCTTAGTGAAGCCCCTTAAATAATTCAGAACTTATATTTTACATTCCCATGTCATTGCTTACGTGCCTAGCAATTCTATAAAGGATATTTTGACTCAGCCTGATTCTGAAGGAAGGAGGGGCAAATGGATAGAAGTAATGTTGGAGTATGATTGCGAAATCAAGCCTACAAATTTAATTAAGGGTCAAGGGCTCGCAAAATTAATGGCGTAGTCAAATTGTGATGTCTTGGGAATCAATTTTCTTGTTGATTTGTCAGAAAACTCACAAGAAGAAGAAGTCCCACAAATATCCAAGAATTTCCTTTATTCTCATTGGTATGTTGATGTTATTTACATATTAAGAAACTTACAAGATCCTCCCATATTGTTTAAAACCAAAGCCATATTTTTGAAGTTGAAAGCAACAAAGTTTTTCATTCTGGACAATCTTCTGTATTGGAAAGATCCAGGTGGGATCTTACTAAATTGTTTGTTGGAGGAAGAAATGAAAAAGGATATTAAATATTTTCTCAAAGGTGATTGTGGGGGGCATCATTATTGGAAGACAACTGTGCACAAAATACTAAGGGAAAGGTTCTATTGGCCTAGTAGTTTTTCTGATGTATACAAGGAAGTTTCCATCTACCATGAATGCTAGATCATTGATGGGAAAAGAAAGTTGCAGCCTCTACCTTTAAATACTATTTCTGTTGAAGCACCATTTATGCAATGGGGCCTTGATTTTATAAGATAAATTCATCCACCATCCTCATCTCATCATAGATGGATATTGACAACCATGAATTACTTAACCAAATGGATCGAAGCAGTCCCCACAAGGAAAGCTATTGATACTGTCATCATTCAATTTTTAGAGAGTAATATCTTATCTAGATTTGGTTTTCCAGTCAATATCATTACTGACAATGTAGCATCATTCAAATCTAAGAAGATGGAGAAATTTTTCAATGATTATAACATAACTCTGGGCCATCCCACATCTTATTACCCACGGGGTAATGGGTTGGTTGTATTGTCTAACAAAATCTTGACCAAGATTATTAAGAAGCTTCTGTAGGAATACAAAAAATATTGGCACAAAAACCTCAGCTATGCATTGTGGGCTGACAGAATCACCACTAAAAGGTCTATCTCCACATCACCTTTTCAGATTGTATATGGTACAGAGGTAGTTTTTCCTACCTCATTAGGATTTATAGTGAGGAGACTGTTGGAAGAGAAAGAAGCTGAACCAAATAATTCTCTAAGGAGAATAAACCAATTGGTCCATGCGCAACAAATGAGAGAACATGTCTTCAATAAATCACATCTGCACCAAGATAAAATGAAAAGAATTTTCGACAGACACACCAAAGAAGACGATTTCAAGGTGAATGATTTGGTACTAAAGTGGGATGAAAAAAATGAATACAGAGGGAGGCATGGGAAGTTCGATCATATTTGGATGGGGCCATTCAATATTATTGCATACCATGGGAACAACGCCTATTTGTTGTGAGAGATTAATGGAGATCTTATTAGCAGGGGACCTGTGAATGGTAGGTTTCTCAAACATTATCTTGTTTAGCAATTTTTTTCAGTCTTTTCATGTCATTGTAAATAAACATTTTTATTTTCAGATAAAGTGTTCTGAATCAGTAGTCAACAGAAAATTGAAGCCCAAAGTGAAGGCCCTAAGTTTATGTTGAGTTTAGACATAGCTATATCAAGAGGGTCTGGAAATGAGTTTGTTTTTTCATTTTAGATTCTTTGAGTCAAATAAAGACCAATGGTCAGGCCCTTGGCCTTGTATTCTTTGCTACCTCACTAGGAGGATAGCATCCCCATTGGAGACATCTATTAGCACCATGATTTTGCAATTAGATTTAGTCCTAGATGAGTCATAGTTTGTGCGTCAAAGTTTGTAAGGTCAGTGGCCAAATAAAGAGTGATTTGAAATCATCGACTAACAAGTCTGGTTATAAGTTGGTTAAAGTGGTGTAAGGTTCTCCACATCTAAATCATAAGGGTCCATTTCCCTAAGTCTTGAGTCATGTCAAATAGATGGCAATTACGTACCAAAATTTAAGTCAAGTGGTTGGGATAAAGGTCACGTAGAAATATATTATGAGCATCATTCCCTAATCATGAAGTTAGAAAAGTAAACACTCATGGCACTCCTATCATTTGTACTTTTCACACTTCAAAGTGTACCTATTGCACGATTTTGTATCGCAAATATTCAACCTTCTTTCTAACTTCTCTCCGCCATGGATTTACTGTCCCTACCCATGATTTCATTCTGTATTCATTCAAGCATAAATATTGGTCACCCTTCATGCCTCTCCTTAACTTTCATAGTTTGTGCATTATCCATAGTTTTTTCAGCCATCTCTGGAGCCCTTCGCTGTGTAAAAGTGATTTTCTTCCATTCGTTACGTAAGTCTGTTGTGTTTATTTCGCTGTGTCTCCTCCATTGTTTTCAACCATTGCTTAAAGTATTTGGAGGTCGCTACAAACTAGCAATTTAGATGAATTGTTTCTTCTCACAGTCAGACTTCTTCCTTT
This sequence comes from Picea sitchensis, assembly GCA_010110895.2. Lineage (NCBI taxonomy): Eukaryota > Viridiplantae > Streptophyta > Pinopsida > Pinales > Pinaceae > Picea > Picea sitchensis. The sequence goes on along the minus strand of SNQJ01S0006791.1, from coordinate 212,639 downwards.
TGAATTTCCTCCCGCCGTGTCGATTTTTCCCATGCGCCAAAATTTTATGTCTTGTGCCAAGTGTCCCAGTACTTTGCTACCGTGCCCAGTTTTCTACCACGTCTAGTACGCATGATTACTTGGCCACCCCTTGAAAGAAAACGTTGATTTATCACAACCAGATGGTTAAACCTTACTCATGAACACATGATTGAAACAAATATGTTGTTTATGGTATGATTGGGCACATTTGGGTTTCTGTTTTTGGTAAAATCTGTTGAAAAGGTTGTCCAGGGGGGAAGTAACCGAATTCGAGATTCTAGGGGAAAGTAGTTCGAGCATAGCAGCCTAGGAGGGAATTGATTTTCTATATATTTGATCTTTTTTATGTAAGCTAGGTTGGTAAAGTAGTGTAGACAAAGGACTCTTGCATGTAATTTTCAGAATCTAATGAAAATATAATGTATAGGTCTTGAAGCTTTGATGAAAATATTCTAATGCTGGTGGTTTTATGTATTTTGATCCTATCTTCGTATGTACTTACTATTTCTTGCAAATTCATGTATGTTTCATTTATTTAAATTGGAAATATTTAAAGGGTTTAAAATTCATCTCATGGTGCTTTAGACTCAACCATTTAAATGTTGTGTTTTTATTCTAAGTTAAGTCAAAATTCATCTTTAATGGTGCTTTGATTTTCTTTATGTCTCTCCTTTCTTCCACCATACACAATGATATTGAAACTGAAAAACCATTTCCTATTTAGCCTTTATCCTCTCAAAGTTTCCTTTACCAATCATTGATTTCTCTTGTTTCCAGGGGGTTGACTCCATAGCCCAATGTACTATATTTCCTTTCCAGTGAAACTAAAAATAAATAAATAAACTCTCAAGCATCTAAATCTAGCCGTCAATCCAAAGTTATTATCTATCAGAAACTAGGTCTCAGAGAGAGCCCTCTCTAGATTAGAAAGGCTACTTTCCAATCTTAAAGTTGCTTTGTAGGTTACCTTGGTAGATCATTCCCTTCAACCCAACAATTTACCAAGTGGTAACAATGTGAAGTGTATGTATCATAATTCATATATATCTGGTGCTCTGTTGCATGCATTTTCAATTGTCTTTCTGCTGTAATCACCTTGGGATGCATCCTTGATAGATTCCCTAAGGGGTTATTTGGTTCTCTTTAATATTCTATCTACAACGATATTTAATTGGCTTAAAGGAGTGATTTCTATATTTCCTCTGATCAGTCACTTTTCAATTCACCAAGTGTCCAATAAATTGTCATTGAGTTCTGACCTTTCAGTGACTCCGTTTCCAAATGGACTTTCTGTCCACATTGCCACCAACTCTATATAGTCAATATTTCCTTAGATATCTATCATTTGGATGAAATTCCAAATCAATCCTTTTAGTCATTGATTTGAAGAGAGAGATCCCTCTCTGGTTCGAAGGGCTAGCTTCCAGACTCGAGTTGGTTTGTCATTGCATTTGGGATTTTCTTCCCCAGCCAAAAGAAATTTACAGAGTGATAACACATAAAATCTCCTTTACATGCATTAATAAGTGTCAAACATGTCTTTCAATGGGGAGGAAAGAAACAAAAATCCTTCGAGATGTCAAAAGACAAAATGAATATTGCATCGTTTTTTTCTCTGTCGGATCTCTAGAATCCATTTGAAATACAAACTGATGCAAGTGGATATGTCATGGGAGCAGTATTGATGAAACAAGGTAAACCTATTTGTTACCATTATGAAACTTTTACTCAATTAGTAATTAATTATCTTAGGTATTATAAGGAACTGTATGGTTCGGTACAAAGTGTTAAAAAGTGGAAGCATTACTTAATGGGGAAAGAAACAATAATTCACACAGACCATCAACCATTACAGTATTTGCAATAAAAAACCAAGCTACAACAATCATCACACTTTAGGTGGATGGGTTTATTACAACAATTTCATTTGGTAATTAAGTATAAGAAGGGAATTCTTAACAAAGTTGCAGATATGTTATCAAGACCAATAGTCAATGCATATACAATACTAAGGCATACTTATTTATCTCATGAAAGTTTTGTTGAACAATATGTTAGAGATCATAACTTTAAATATGTGCATGAAGCTCTAACTCATGGCAATCAAAATGAGTAATTGGATTATCATTTTCATCAGAATTTATTGTATCATCTTGGAAAGCTTTGTATACCCAGGAATGGGAGATCAAATCTAATCAGGGAATCCCATACATCGCTCATTTCTAGTCACTTCAGGGTAGAAAAGACAATAGCATAGTTGAAAAGATAATTTTATTGGCCTCAAATGAATGAAATAGTTTTCAAGTATGTAAAAGGGTGTGTTTTGTGTGCCACAAGTAAGCCTAGCAGCATAAAGTCAGGATTATATACACCACTTCCAGTACCTTCTCAACCATGGGAAAGTGTGTCCATAGATTTTGTNGATGTCCAGAATAGGTCATGATTACTTGTATTCCATAGTGGATAGGTTCAGTAAGATGTGTATCTTAATGGATTGTAGGAAGAAATTCACAACTGAACAAACAACACAATTGTTCTTTAATAATGTTTGGCTTCATTTTCAGTTGCCTACATCTATTGTATTTGATCAAGACTCTCGATTCTTGGGGAAGCTATGGTATAGTTTGTAGGAATTAATGGACACTAATTTAAATAAGATCATTGATTTTCATCTGCAAACATATGGGCAGATAGAGGTGGTGAATAGGATAGTGGTACATTTTCTTCAAGGTTATTGCAGTAGACATCCTAAGTTGTGGGATGAATAGTTTCACTATGTACAACATGCATATAATCATTCCATGAATTCTTCCACTCATAGATATCCTTTTGAGACATGTTTGGGATACTTTCTTAAATCACCTATGGATTTCTCTTTCAGGGAAACAAGTAAAGTGGATGGACAAGATAATGCTGAAAAAGATAAGAGATTCATTCAAAGGATTCAAAAGGTACATCAAGTAGTACATGAATGATTGGAGAAGAGCCAAGCCAAGTGAAAGGAAAGGAATGAAAATATCCATGTTTATCATCAGTTCCAAGTTGGTGTTCAGGTATGGTTACATATCAACAAATATAGAATGGAGGGTGAAGTTAAAAATCTCAAACCAATCAGGTATGGTACATTTGATATTTTGGAGAATATTGGTACTAATGCTTTCCATATAGATTTTCCATATTATATGAAAATGTATTCAACGATGAATGTTGAGAATTTGAAACTTTATGAGCCTCCTATGATTATGGATAAATATGAAGGTGTTCAGGTTCCGATAGTTGAGGATTTTTCTCCTGATTATTCAGATGAGTTGCAGGGAGATGTTATCCTTTACAAAATAATAAGGACTTCACAATGAGGTGATTTGGATTATATTCAAGTTGATATTAAAGGGGTGCATCCAAGTAAATCAAGATGGATAGAGATCGAGAAAATGAGGGATATTTATCCTCACTTATTTTATGATTAATCCATACTTTTGGTGGTCCAAAAGGATTCTAGTGGGGAGGAATGATCCAAGTGGATCATAAAATGCTAAAAAATTGACAGGATCAACTTATGATGAAAAATACTCCATTGCATACATCTCGGCAAGAGATTTCCAATGAAATTTTAGCAGGCTCAAACAGACTTCATATGAGAAAGATATGTCCTTTTGAATTGTTCACAAAAAAAAAGGGAAAAATGGAAAAAGGATGTCCCACATGGTATCATTGGAAGGATGAGATGTGGAACTATATGGATGAAACATGGATGACATGTGGTAGTACATAAGAGTGACATATGGTAGTAGAGATGAGACATTATAGGTATGGTGATGATGTCGTAGGTACAAAAATGATGTGGCATGCTGACAGGGAAGGTGACATGTGGCACATGGTGGCAATGATGGGGACCAATTAGAGGGTAACACATGGCACCTTTCGATTAGACAGGTTGGCTAAGGGTATCAAAAGTTGTTTGAGGCTTGACGTGGATCGAACTTGAGAGCTCAAACGAATATTCCAATGAATTACCACTAGAACAAACTATGTGACTTAACTGTATATTGGATCATTCTAGTATAAGTTTGATCTTGTAACAAATTACAAGGGTGGGGGGAGATAGGTTTGTGGGTTCAACCCCGTGGCCTCCACCGATATATTCCAATGAACCCAAACAATGTGTCTACTTTTATTCCAACGGATTATGTTTGTTAAACCAACCAACAATATTATATTTAAGTTTCATTTCTTTGCAACCTAGAATATAGCAAGTCGGGTGGGATTCGACCCTCAACCTCCTCTATATAAAACACATGAATATCCATTATACCACATTGATTTGTGTGCCAAGGAAAACTCTTCTAGTTTGGTTTTGATGTTGAATTTTGTGCCATTGGGAATTTTTGAGGAACATATTGTTGGAAGGTTTACAGTTGGGAGTGCTCTTGTCATTGATGGCAATAACAACAATGGCAAAGATCAACATGATCAGCAACGCAGTAATAATGGAAGAGGAGGAGAAACAGTGAACGTTGGATCTTATTCAGAATCCCCAATGACCGTCTGATATGAATTTAGAGAGGAGTAGCACGCAGTAGACGAGAATAGATCTCGGGCGTTTGATCTAAGCGCAGGGTCCATCCATCGTTGGATCAGCGAAAACCTGCACGTTCATTAAAGAAAAAGGAGAAGCGGGTATACAATATCCCAAAAGAAGGAGGATCGTCCATCTTCAGGCAGGACACGTGGTCACAGATCAACATTCCGCTGACTAAAAAGTCAAAAGAAGGAAGTTCTCTATCCTTCCAACTCGTGAAATGTGAAATGGACAAGTGACCTAAAACATTGGATCCAGGATTGATTGGGGATGGACGCGTGGTGAAATATCAGAGCACGACAAAGACTCCATTTCAGAGTTTCACAGATCGGGAAATCTAAACGAAAGAGGTTCAAATTCACGATATGCGAAATCATGAAACAATCTTGGAGTCTCAGCTATCGTGACTTGGAGTGATGAGACCCTTCATCACAGGAATTGCGAGATGCGAATTGACGATGAGATTTGGACCGTCAATACAACAAGATTTTGGACCATTGATTCAAGCTCCATCTCGGAGTCTCACCTATCGTGACTTGGAGTGACGAGAACCTCCATCATAGGAATCACGAGATGCAAATTCACGATAAGATCTGGACCGTCAATTCACCAAGAATGTGGACCGTCGATATGAGCTCCATCTCGGAGCTTCACCTATCACGATTTGGAGTGACAAGAACCTCCATAACAGGAATCGCGAGATGTGAATTCACGATAATATCTAGATCATCAATTCACCAAGAATGTGGATCGTCGATCTGAGCTCCATCTCGGAGCTTCGCCTATCGCGACTTGGAGTGACGAGAACCACCATCACAGAAATCGTGAGATGCAAATTCATGATAAGATCTAGACCGTCAATTCACCAAGAACGTGGACCGTCAATCTGAGCTCCATCTCAGAGTTTCGCCTACCACGATTTGGAGTGACGAGAACCTCCATCTAAGGAATAGTGAGATGCGAGATCGTGAAAAGATCTGGACCATTGATTCATCGAGATTGTGGAACGTCGATCAAGGTCGATGAAGATCATGATTTCGAAGTGCTTTTTAGCGCAGCCTGTGGTCACCGTGTGTGGTAACATGGAGGAAGGACCTAGTGTAGATGAGCTCTGCCTCAGAATTTCAGGGATCGCATCTAGGAGCATCGACACACTAGATCATACGAATGTCGAAATACTGAAAAGGTGAATTGTCACTGTAACTGGTGGTCACTGCCTCTGGTCACATAGAGGAGGGAGCTAGAGAAACCAAGCTCCTTTTCGGAGCTCATGATATGGAGAGTCAATATGTCTCATCACAGAATCTCTGAATTGCGAAAGTGTGAAAAGGGTAAATAACAACAATACACTTCAGAGTTAATCCAATGGTACAGGTGAATTTGATCATAATCGGAGGGCTAATCTTGCTCCTCATAGTGTAACTGCTAGAAACCATTGATGGTTTCCACTAGAGGAGATGAAGAGTCTCTAGGAATCTTCTAATGGGATGAAGATAGTTCATAGGGGTGATTGACAGATGGAAGAGGGTTAGAGCCTGTAGCAGAAATAGAGAGGGTGAGCTCGACTGGAACAGAGAAGACGAAGAGTCTCAACTGCCAGAGAGAAAAAGGAATCTCGGTATAACACCCAGTAATGTTGGAAGCATGGTGGGAACCACCAGAGAAGCTGAAGAGTTGCGATGATCAGGCAGATCACTCGAGAGGTGGAGGATATCAGCGTGGTGTGAGTATGCATAGGTATTGTGCGCATTACATGCACAAGGTTCATAGAAGATATAAGTACACCGTATAGAGAAGAGATGGTTGTTGTTGTTGTTGGAGTTGTTGTGGTTGTTGTTCTTGAAGGTGATTCATGTGTGACGAAGGAGGAGAGTGAAATAGCTGAATTGAATAGAAGAGGAACTGTGCAATGAAGGGACATGGCGCACAGAGAATAAAAAGAAGAAGAATAGATAGCACAAGTCATGTGTGCAGGAAGGCAGTGATGCAGACAGAGCAATGAAATGCAACAGAACAGTGATGAGTCTGGTAAGCCATTGTTGAACATTATATCACTGTAATGAGTTTCAGTAGCAAAGATTTATAAAATAGGGTGGTAGGGAGGTGTTAGGGAGGGTTGTTGTCCTCAAAGGTTCAAGTCGGTGCTTGAACATAGGGAGTTGGTGTTTCCTTCTAGTTGGTGCTAAAGAAACCAAGGAGTTGGTGCTTCCTTGTAGTGGGTGCTAGAGAAAAATAGAGAGTTGGTGCTCTCAGCAAGTTGCAGCTTGCAAAACAGAGGTTGTAGACTCACAATGAGTTGGTGCTCATATGTATGATAATGTAAAGAATTTAAATAATACTTATCATATAAAGAAGAAGAGATTTTTACCCTATATGGGTTTCCTCTAGAAATATATGTCTCTGTGTTTCTCATATATGTGACTAATGATGAATGTGCTATTGTTTATTTCCCTGCATTATTCTAATCGACATTGAGTGCCTTGTAAATATTTTA
>SNQJ01S0006791.1:190603-205502 GCA_010110895.2 Picea sitchensis | reverse complement strand
TCACTTGTCCAACAATTGGTACCAGAGTTGGCCCCTTTCATATAAGGGTAGATCCTAGAGCATAAACCTCTCAAGACATGAAGGAAATTCAACCAATAAGGCTCCTCTATTCAATGGAACAAACTTTTCCTTTTGGAAAGTTAGAATGAGAACCTACATAATGGCTTTAGGTGCAGATGTTTGGGATGTGGTAGATATTGGTTATGTAAAGTCAGTTGTGCTAGCTAATAAGGATGACAATCTAGAATTTAGTTTCAATGCTAAGTCTATGAATGCTATCTTGAGTGGGCTTGCAGAAGCAGAATTCGTAAAAGTTATGCACATAGGAACTGCCAAAGAAATGTGGGACAAACTCATTAACAGTTATGAAGGTATTGAGAAGGTAAAGGATGCCAAGCTTCAAACCTACAGAATACAGTTTGAATAGCTGAAGATGAAGGAAGATGAAACAGTTGGAAAGTACTTTCTGAGAGTAGAAGAAATGGTAAATGCAATGAAAGCACTTGGTGAAAAAATTAAGGAACCTTTTTTAGTTCAGAAAATCTTGAGATATCTCCCATAGAGGTTCAATCTGAAGGTCTCTGCTATAGAAGAAATAAATGCTCTTAAAACCTTGGAGTTTGATCAACTTCTAGGAACATTGACTGCATATGAAATGAGAATATTTAAAGATAAACCTACCTCTAGAGAAGCATCATTTAAGGCAGACAAGAATGAAGATTTTGAGCCAGATGAAATTGAAGCAAAATTTGTGAAGAGACTAAAGAAGGAATCAGGCAAATACAAAGGTAAACTTCCTTCCAAATGCTTCAACTGTTGTAGGATAAGTCATTTTGCAAATAAATGTCCCCACAAAGGAAAGGATCAGACTTGTGATGATGAGGAGAAGTACAAACATAGTAATTTCTTTAAAGGGAATAACTTTAAGAAGAAAAGTCTTTGTGTAAACAATGAGGATGATCCTTCAGATGATGAAGACAATGATCCCCTATTGAAGATAAAATAAATGGCTTCATACTTATGGCCAAAGAGGATTATGATAATGACAACACAGGAAGTGAAGTTAATGAAGAAGAATTTGTGGTTGACATGGAAGGAGAAATGATCAGTGCACTGGAAGAAATTGACAAACTAAGAATTAAGAACAGAAAGAAAAGACTATTGTTGATATAGTTCGAGAAAGACAGTAAAGAACCTAATGAAGAACTTGTCCTACTAAAAGTAGAATTATAAGAGGCAAAGAAAATCGAAGACATTCTGAAATGGCAGTTATCAAAAAAGAAGGCAAGATGTGAAGCATTAGAACAAGAAGTAGTGAAAACTAGGAAAGAGATGCAGAAATTTCAAGCCTTGTACAATCAGAATCTGTCAAGTATCAAAGCCTCAGAAGGATTAGCCACCATTCTGAATCAGCAAAGGAATCCAAAGATGAAAACTGGTTTGGGTTATGAAGAGGGATCAAGTAGTGGCAAGTCAAGAAACGAAGAACCCATCAAGTTTGTCAAATGTACAACCAATAACAACAATGAACCCGCAGGAACAAAGGAAGACAATCAGTCGCCCAGGATGAGTAAGGTAAAAGATGAAAGAACTGAATCTGTAGAACAAAGAAGTAATACACTCACTACTGAAAGACGTCATCAGCCTGGAAGAAATCGATTTGCACAAAGAAGAAAACATTTTCCCAGGTACAAAGAATTTTTCCATGGATATTGTTTCTACTGTTTTAACTTTGGTCACAAAGCTGTAAATTGTTCCTTAAGACTTAGACATGAGCAATTAATATTTCAAAGGAATAAATATTTCCCGCAACAAAGAATGATACATTCAAGTAATAATCCTTCTTAGACTGCAAATTGCCAAATTAAGTCTAGACACATACAACTAAGGAGGCCAAGAAATAATCAACAGTCAATAAGTAGGCAACACTACAACAATATGTTTGACCTATTGAATAATGAGGTTGAATGCTACACTTGTCATAACTTTGGACATAAATCTATTGTCGGTTAAGGAACTATGAACCAGATTCGAAATCCCCTGCTGAAAATGTCAAGTTTTGGAAGAAGAAGGAAAGTGACAAGTGTGGATTAGTATTGTTCGCTCAAAGAAAAACGAACCCTTGGTATATAGACAGTGGATACTCCAAACACATGACGGGAGACAAAGGCAAGTTTATATCTCTAAGTGAAATAAAATCAGGAAACGTAACCTTTGGAAATGATGCTCCAGGGAAAATAAAGGGCAAAGGGATGGTGAGCTTAAGTAATGGAAAAGGAAAAGCCCAAGATGTTCTACTTGTGGATGGGCTGAAACATAATCTGCTCAGTGTAAGTCAAATGTGTGACAGAGGATATGAAGTGTTGTTCATGTCCAAGGACTGCAAGATGATGCAGGAGCATCTCTCCACGTCAGCCAACCAGCCAACCAGCCACGTCAGCGAATTCAAATCGCGCGTTGAAGAGAGAGGCGCAACCTCATTTGAAATCTGAATTCAATGTAATTAAATGTCTAGGATATTGAAACATAGAGTCGTGCCTTTGTGCAGTTGTAGAATAGATAGGCCTTTAATGTTTGTAAGGCTGAGATCTAGATCCAGATGATGGACTAGAGAACCCATTCAATGTAATTGAATAGGGTAGGTAGGTTGGAGGGAAGAGATCGAAGAGCCCCCTCAGGTAAAAGAGATTTTAGGATCTCATTTTGGGTAAGTAGAGCTAGCATAGAGAAGTGAGTGGTGTGGATGGAATAGGGAAGAGAATCTGTGAGTAGAGAGAAGAAGAGAAGAAGACGAGACCTTCTTACAGGCCGTGCTCAGGAACACCTTGTAAAAACAGGCATTTTCCATTTAATATAAACAGAAGCAGTTTTTCCTGCATGTAGTTCTGTGTTATGTGGATGTATGTTAGTGTTATTCATATGATATGAATGTATGTTGTAGATGTATACTGTAGGGTTACATTTGCGGGTGTGTGTGTGATTTCAGGTGAAGGTCTTTGAGGTTTCATGCCAGGAGGGCGTGACAGAGTACTGCGGTCTCTGAATACCAGTCCACTGAAGCACTTCTGAATACTGCGGGTTCAGACAAAGACGTGTTGTGGCACAGGAACTGGAATCAACAACTCAGGGAAAGACCTATGAGGTTGATAAACACCTCAGGATTCAAGGTTGTGTAGGAGATACATAATTGCAGACAGAAGCTCTAAGGATTTCTGTGAAGCTCTGCCAAGTGGGCATCGAGCTAGTGCAAGGAGTGCACAAAGATAGAACTCTGTTGTGAGTTCAAGGAGAACCAGGATCACTGAGGATTCTGAGAGCTCTGCCAGGTGGGAATTGAGCGGGTTCATAGGTGCATAGGAGATAGGACTGTTGGATGTTCTGTGAAAAGATACTCTACCAGGAGGGCATTGAGTAAGTGTGCAGACAGAAGAAAAGAGAACTCTTTGAGTTCTGGAAATTAGAGGAAGAATCCACTCAGGGATCTTCATAGGGTTGTTGAACACCCTACAGACTCAGCAAGAAGTTGCTTGAGGCAGAGGATAGCCAGGAGGGCATCCAAGTATTCTCCATCTGTGGGAGAAGAAAGAAGGATAAACTCCCTTAGGGGTTTGAGTGTTGAGAAGCTCAGGAGAGACAACATTGTGTGTGCATGAGAACACTCTACAGAGGTGCAGGAGTTGAAGAATATTTCAAGGATTCGAAAGGAGAGCTCATGAGGGTCAGCGATTTTATACGCGCGGTGAAGCTCAAAGTGTGAGGAGTTCATAGAGAAGAAAGAGGCCAAGGTTGAAGCCTCTGGAAGATTGAAATTATTCCAAGTCTAAGAAGACAGTGTGCAAGCTCAGGAGGGAGAGTACAACAATCGTCGGATCGGTTGGATAAAAGAGATCTGGACCATTGGGTTTCACGTCAAGGGAGTAGCAGGAGGAGCGCACCGGAAAACGAATCTTGACCGTTGGATATTGATCCAGAGACCCGACAGTCGTCGGATTTGTCGAGAGTTGCATAGGGGTTAAACCTTCGTGAACAACAGAGGAGAAATATCGAAGAGAGGGTTGGTTGTCATTGGGGTTTCTCATAACGGGATATCGGAGATCCCGAATACAGGAGATCGAGAATTTTCCATGAGGAAACCCCGAGATTGAATCTAAGCCGTCCGTTTGTCGAGACGCGTGGCGGGGATCGAGCGACCCATCGGTATATCGGCTACCGGGGTTTTGAGTTGACAGGGGATTTCTGTCATCGGGGTATCAGAAACTCTGAAATTGTGAGATTGGATCAGGACCGTCCATCAGTCGGGATACATGGCGGAGATCCAAATTATCGGGGAAAGTCCCGATAGGAAGTCAAATCGGCGCATCACGATTCATTGTTTCGCGAATCTTGAGGACAAGACTTCTGGAGCATCAGAAGTCGCGAAATCACGAGAAGCGATCAGGACCGTCCATCATAGGAGGATGCGTGGAGGAGATCAGAGCATTTGGGAGATTTCCCAAAAGAAAAGTTGTCCATCGACATTACAGGAATCGGGAAATCGAGAATTCTGTGGAGTGGAAGTCCATACATTTCGTAATTGCGAAGTTCGGAATCCTGATAAGGAGGAAAGCTCCATTGTGTGGGGCCCAGCTGACGTCATATCAGGATATCAGGAATTCCAAGGACATAGTGTCTATGCGCTTTGACACAAGAAAGTGTGAAACCCCGAAAAGGAGGTAAGGTTGCGGTCTTATAAGAAGCGGTCACATGGACCAGGGCATAGCCAGGATGGGCTAAGGCCAAAAGGGGGCGTATTGGAGATTGGGGATTCAAGAGTATAGAGGACTCTTGACATCAGGGATTAGGAAACCCCGAAACCTGAAAGTATATCTCTCCTATCAAGGAAGAGGCAGCGGTCGGAGTGCCGAAGACCGTGGGGAAAAGAGAAGGACCTGTGGATGCGGATTTTAAATAGTGATTCCACTGGGGAATCAAAAGAGCCGCTTCAGCTCATGAAATGATTGATCGATCCTGTGAGCGGACGTAGGGTGCGAGACAATCTTCATTAAGTGGTATCAGAGCAGGGACTTCACTTGTATATTTCAGGTGAAGCAAGAAAGTAAAGGAAGACAAAGCACTGGAGACTCTGTGGTGATTTTTCACAGGTAGGCAGCAATCAAGAAGACAATCAGCAGCACTATAGGAGGAAGATGGAAACACTCGAGGTATAGAGTGACACAGTAGGTTTTCTAGAAGAGAAGACAGAGACAACAATATGGCTACTGAAGGCCGTAGATTTGCTGGAAGAAAGGACCTAGAGCTGATGAACAATGCATAATGGGATGAAGAACTCACTGAGATGAACACGACACTGGATGAAATTGCAATTGAGATGCGGCAGGATAAGAGGTCGAGATGGATGCGTGAATAGCCCATGAATAAGTCAAAGATAAAATGGCAAGTCAAGGAGTTGATGGTTAGAAGGCATCGTAGGCTGTTAAGAGGGTGGTTGAGGTATGTTGAAAACCTCAATGGACCAGAAGAAGAAATGGTTTAGATATGTGAACCAGAAACTGGGAGAAATATCAGTGAATTGGGATCAGCTGGAGATCTCAAGAACTGCCAAGAGGGCAGAGTAGAAATTCCAAATTGCCAGGTGGGCAGGGATGAGCAGGTGAGTTTTGATTTGCCCAAGGAGCTGACAGAGCAGATGAGCTTGGAGATGAGTTTGGATCAGCAGGTGTAGCTGACAAAGGAGGAGGATCTGAGGGATCTTTTGATGATTGGAGGAATTGGAATATTCCTACCACTTGCCCAAGAGGAGGCAGAAATCTGTGTTGTAGATGTAGCAACAACAGAAGGACAACCAGCTGAGACTGTCAAAGAAGGATTGGAGAAGATATCTGAAGTTGCCCAAGAAGAAAAAGAGAATGAGCATTCTGAGGAATGGATCAACGCTTTCAACCAGGAATCTGAAATAAAAGAAGATGACAGCAGAAGATAAAGTTCTCACTCCATGGGAGATGGAGTTGGAGATATTGCAGGATTGGCTGAACAATCCAGAGCCAGCAAGAGAACTGACATAAGTTGAGCTGTCAGAGAAGGTGACTGAACAGAAATTCAGTCAGGAAAAGACTGCAGAGCTGAAGTCTACACCAGAGTGGACACTTGGTGCCATAGATGAAGATGAATAAGAAAGCATGGGAGATCACAACGATCTGCCCATGAGCCAAAAATATTTGCAGCTGAGGAGACTGCATGAATAGGGCCAACCACTAGAGAAGTTGGATGCAGTGGTCGAGGAAATCAGAAGGCTGATGATTCGGTCAGAAAAAACTGCCAGCAAGGAAAGGCTGGGCAGAAAGGAAGCAGCAGTAGTAGCACCGCAACAACAACAACAACAACAAGGAGATGAAGCAGATGAATAGCTCCAGAGGATGATTTGGGATCCAAGGGGATTTCAACAACTGAGATCGAAAGCTCATGAGAAGGAGCTCATAAATTTTGTAGCTGAGGTGTATGATGCAGGAAAATCTCTCCACATCATCCAGCCAGCCAGCCAACCACTTCAGTGAATTGAAATCGCGCGTTGAAGAGAGAGGCGCAGCCTCATTTGAAATCTAAATTCAATGTAATTAAATGTCTGGGCTATTGAGACATAGAGTCGTGCCTTTGTGCAGGCATAGAATAGATAGGCCTTTAATGTTTGTAAGGCTGAGATCTAGATCCAGATGCTGGACTAGACAACCCATTCAATGTAATTGAATAGGGTAGGTAGGTTGGAGGGAAGAGCTCGAAGAGCCCCCTCAGGTAAAAGATATTTTAGGATCTCATTTTGGGTAACTAGAGATAGCATAGAGAAGTGAGTGGTGTGGATGGAATAGGGAAGAGAATCTGCAAGTAGAGAGCAGAAGAGAAGGATTCGAGACCTTGTTACAGGTCGTTCTCAGGAACACCTTGTAAAAACAAGCATTTTCCATTTAATATAAACAGAAGCAGTTTTTCCTGCATGTATTTCTGTGCTATGTGGATGTCTGTGAGTGTTCTTCATATGATATGAATGTATGTTGTAGATGTATACTATAGGGTTACATTTGCATGAGTGTGTGTGATTTCAGGTCAAGGTCTTTGAGGTTTCATGCCAGGAGGGCATGACAGAGTACTGCGGTCTCTGAATACCAGTGCACTGAAGCACTTATGAATACTGTGGGTTCAGACAAAGACGTGATGCGGCACAAGTACTGGAATCAACAACTCAGGGAAAGCCCTATGAGGTTGTTGAACACCTCAGGAGGAAACATTGTGTAGGAGATACACAATTACAGACAGAAGCTCTGAGGAGTTCTTTGAAGCTCTGCCAAGTGGGCATCGAGCCAGTGCAAGGAGTGCACAAAGATAGAACTCTGTTGTGAGTTCAAGGAGAACCAGGATCACTGAGGATTCTGAGAGCTCTGCCAGGTGGGAATTGAGTGGGTGCATAGGTTCACAGGAGACAGGACTATTGGATGTTCTGTGAAAAGATACTCTGCCAGGAGGGCATTGAGTAAGTGTGCAGATAGAAGAAAAGAGAACTCTTTGAGTTCTGGAAATTAGAGGAAGAATCCATTGAGGGATATTCACAGGGTTGTTGAAAACCCTGCAGACTCAGCAAGAAGTTGCTTGAGGCAGAGGATAGCCAGGAGGGCATCCAAGTATTCTCCATCTGTGGGAGAAGAAAGAAGGATAAAATCCCTTAGGGGTTTGAGTGTTGAGAAGCTCAGGAGAGACAACACTGTGTGTGCATGAGAACACTCTGTAGAGGCACAGGAGTTGAAGACTCTTTCAAGTATTCGAAAGGAGAGCTCAGGAGGGTCAACGATTTTATATGCGCGGTGAAGCTCAAAGTGTGAGGAGTTCGTAGAGAAGAAAGAGGCCAAGGTTGAAGCATCTGGAAGATTGAAATTCTTCCAAGTCTAAGAAGACAGTGTGCAAGCTCAGGAGGGAGAGTACAATAGCCGTCGGATCAGCTAGAGAAAAGAGATATGGACCGTTGGTTTTCACGTCCAGAGAGTTGCAGGAGGAGCACACCGAAAAATGGATCTTGACCGTTGGATCTTGATCCAGAGACCCGACAACCGTCGGATTTGTCGAGAGTTGCATGGGGGTTAAACCTTCGTGAACAGCAGAGGAGAAATCTCGAAGAGAGGGTTGGCTGTCATCAGGGTTTCGCATATCAGGATATCGGACATCTCGAAGACAGGAGATTGGGAATTTTCCATGAGGAAACCCTGAGATTGAATTTGAGCCGTCCGTTTATGGAGACGCGTGGCGGGGATCGAGCGACCCATCGGTATATCGGCTACCGGGGTTTTGAGTTGACAAGGGATTTCTGTGATCGGGGTACCAGAACCTCTGAAATCGCAAGATTGGATCAGGACCATCCATCAGTCGGGATATGTGGTGGAGATCCATATTATCGGGGAAAGTCCCGATAGGAAGTCAAATCAGTGCATCAGGATTCGGCGTTTCACGAATCCTGAGGACAAGACTTTCAGAGCATCAGAAGTCGTGAAATCATGAGAAGCGATCAGGACCATCCATCATAGGAGGACACGTGGAGGAGATCAGAGCATTCAGGATATTTCCCGAAAGAAAAGTTGTCCATCGACATTACGGGAATAGGGAAATTGGGAATCACGTGGACAAGAAGTCCATACATTTCGGAATTGCGAAGTCCAGAATCCTGATAAGGAGGAAATATTCGTTGTGTGGGGGCCAGCTAAAATCATATCGGGATATCGGGGATTCCAACGACAAAGTGTCTATTCACGTTGACACAAGAAAGTCCGAAACCCCAAAAAGGAGGTAAGGTTGCGGTCTTATAAGAAACGGTCACATGGAACAGGGCATAGCCAGGATGGTCTAAGGCCAAAAGGGGGTGTATCGGAGATCGAGGATTGAAGAGTACAGAGGAATCTTGAAATCAGGGATCAGGAAACCCCGAAACCTGAAAGTATCTCTCCTATCGAGGAAGAGGCAACGGTCGGAGTGTCGAAGACTGTGGGGAAAAGAGAAGGACCTGTGGATGCGGATTTTAAATAATGATTCCACTGGGGAATCAAAAGAGTCACTTCAACTCATGAAATGATTGATCGATCCTGTGAGTATATGTAGCGTGCGAGATGGTCTGCATTACAAGATAAAGTCTGTAAACTCAGGACAAGTGGTGGCCAAAGGCATAAGGATAGAAAATAATGTATATGTGTTGAAAGAAAATAGAGAAGAGTGTCATCTAAGAAAACATGATGAAAGATGGTTATGGCATAGGAGACTTGGACATCTAAAATTTGACCACTTAATCAAACTCAAAAACCTTAAGGAAGTAAAAGATCTTCCAAGAATATCAAAGCCCCAAGATTCAATGTGTAAACCCTGTCAAGTAGGGAAGCAAAATAGGACACAGTTTAAGTCCAAGATCTTTACTTCAACAAAGAAACCACTCTAACTAGTTCATATGGATTTATGTGGACCATCAAGACAGGAAGGCATAGGGAAAGAAAACTACTTCATGTTGATTATCGATGATTACTCCATACTTACTTGGGTTGCCTTTCTCAAAGAAAAAGTTGAAGCATTTGAGAAGTTTAAAATATTTAAAGATTTAATAGAGACTCAAACCGGCAAGAGGTTAAAGGCAGTAAGATCAGATCGGGGAGGAGAGTTTATGTCAAGAGACTTCAAGGAATTTTACGATGAGCATGGGATCAAGAGAGAATACACAATCCCAAGAACTCCACAACAAAATGGATTTGTTGAGAGACAAAACAGAACAGTGCAGGAAATGGCCAGGTCAATAATGAATGAGAAGAAAATTGGTCAAACCTACTGGGTAGAAGCAATACACATAGCATTCCATGTTCTTAACAAAGCCCACCTCAGACCACAAAGTGACAAGACACCTTATGAATTATGGTTTGGAAGACCTGCCTCAATCAAACACTTCAGAGTCTTTGGGAGTAAATTCTACATAAATAATAATCATGATAACCTCGGAAAATATGATGACAGGTATGATGAAGGTATATTCTTAGGGTATGCTACAAACAGTAAAGGATATAGATGCTATAATAAGAGGCTGCATAAAATGGTTGACTGTATTGATGTAAAAATTGATGAAGGAATCCCAGCAAGAGAGGTATACAGTAATGAGTCTTCTACAGAAGACATAGCTAAAGATGAATATGAACAGGTCCAAGAATCATAAAATGAAGACTATGAATCAGATGAAGACTCAGACACTCATACAGACTCAAATCAGCATTCAACTACAAATTCCTCTCCAAAATCATTCAAAAGAATCATCCTGCAAGTTAGATAATTGGAGAAAAAGACAAAGGTGTACAAACCAAGAGAAAGCTAATAAAAAACACCAAACAATATCATATATCTTTCATATCCATGCTGGAACCCAAGAATTGTAATGAAGCCAACAAATATGACCATTGGGTTAAGGCAATGAATTATGAACTTGATTAGATTGAGAAAAACAGTATGCTAGAGTTGGTTCATAGACCTGAAGGAAAAAACGTCATTGGCTCTAAATGGATTTTTAAGAATAAGTTGAATGAGCAAGGAAAAGTTGTCAGGAACAAAGAAGGGTTAGTCTATAAAGGATATGCTCAGATAGAAGGACTGGATTATGATGAAACATTTGCGCCCGTAGCAAGATTAGAAGCTATCAGAATGTTTCTGGCCTATGCTTGTCATAAAAGGTTTAAAGTCTATCAAATGGATGTCAAGTCTGCTTTTCTAAATGGAGATTTAAGTGAAGAAGTCTATATGGAACAACCAGAGCATTTTGAACTATCTAATAACCCTGACTTAGTATGCAAGATGAAGAAAGATTTATATGGGCTAAAACAAGACCCTTGAGCCTGGTATCACAAACTCGATACGTATCTCAAAGAAAAAGGGTTCAAGAGAGGAATAGTTGAAAACAATCTGTATATTAAATCAGAGGATAATAATTTGTTCATCGTATTGGTCTATGTAGATGACATCATCTTCGGATGTAATAAGGATCCATTGGTACAATGGTTTTCTTCTTCCATGGAATCAGAATTTGAAATGTCTATGATAGGAGAACTGTCATTTTTTCTTGGTCTGCAAATTAATCAGAGGACTGAAGGGATGTTCATCTCTCAAGAAAAATATCTAAGAGAAATGTTGAAAAGGTTTCAAATGGAATATTTTAAACCTGTGGGTACACCTATGGTTATTGGATGTAAATTAAGCAAGGATGATGACTCACCCGATGTTGATCAAAGCTCATATAGATCAATGATTGGCAGCCTATTGTACATCACAACATCTCTCCCAGACATAATGCATGTTGTAGGAATGGTAGGAAGATATCAAGTTGCACCTAAACAGAGTCATTTTCAAGATGTCAAAAGGATATTCAGGTATTTGAAAGAAACCATGACTTATGGTCTGTGGTATCCCAGAAATCAAAATTTTCAGCTAACTGGTTATTCAGATGCAGATTGGGCAAACTGTGTTGATGAGAGAAAAAGAACCAATGGAGGAGCATTCTTTCTGGATGACTCTTTAGTAGACTGGCTTAGCAAAAAGCAAGGTTCCATTTCTTTATCCACCATAGAGGCAAAGTACATTGTTGTTGCTACTTGTTTCACTTAGGTATTATGGATTATTCTGACACTTGCAGACTTGGAGGTAAAATACACTGCACCGATCCTGATTCATTGTGATAACACTAATGCCATAAGTGTGTCTAAAAATCCTGTATTCCACTCCAAGACCAAGCATATTCCCATAAAATATCATTTTCTGAGAGAGCAGGTCACTAATCAGATTGTTCAGGTCCATTACATTCCAACCATAAAACAAATTGCAGACATTTTTACTAAACCTCTAGCCAAGACACCATTTGAATATCTCAGACAGAAGCTGGGTGTTATCTCGTCTCACATCTAATAAATTCTAGCCTGTTAGGGGGAGTTTTGTATTGATTACATATCTGATACCTCATAAAAATACTGCAACAGCTCAGGCGGAGCGTGTTTTCTTTGACATTGATGTCAAAGGGGGAGAAAAGGAGTGGTCCGGATCGAATGCTACAGTTGGAGGTCCAAACAGATTAGCGCAGCCATTCAGGGTTACCATCAATGCCAAAGGGGGAGATTGTTGGAAGGTTTATAGTTGGGAGTGAGCTTGTTTTTGATGGCAAGAATAGCGATGGAAAAGATCAGCATGATCAACAGCGTAGTGATAATGGAAGAGGAGGAGCAACAGTGAACATTGGATCTTATTCAGAATCCCCGATGACCATCAGATATGAATTCAGAGAGGAGTAGCACACAGTAGACGAGAATAGATCTTGGGTGTTCAATCTAAGCACGGGGTCCATACATCGTTGGATCAGGGAGAACCAACACATTCATTAAAGAGCAAGCAGAAGCGGGTATACAATATCCGGAAAGAAGGAGGATCGTCTATCTTTTGCCAGGACACGTGGTCACAGATCAACATTCCGCTGACTAAAAAGTCAAAAGAAGGAAGTGCTCTATCCTTCCAACTCGCAAAATGCGAAATGGAAAAGTGACCTGAAGTGTTGGATCCAGGATTGATCGGTGCATGGCGAAAGATCAGAGCACCACAAAGACTCCATTTCAGAGTTTCGCAGATCAGGAAATCCAAAGGAAAGAGGTTCAAATTCGCGATATGCGAAATCGCGAAACAATCTCGGAGTCTTGGCTATCATGACTTGGAGTAATGAGACCCTTCATCACAGGAATTGTGAGATGTGAATTCAGGATGAGATCTGGACCATCAATACACCAAGATTCTGGACCATTGATCCAAGCTCCATCTCGGAGTATCGCCTATCGCGACTTGGAGTGACGAGAACCTCCATCACAGGAATCACGAGATGAAAATTCACGATAAGATCTGGACCGTCAATTCACTAAGAATGTGGACCGTCGATCTGAGCTCCATCTCGAAGCTTCACCTATCGCGACTTGGAGTGACGAGAACCTCCATCACAGGAATCGCGAGATGTGAATTCACGATAAGATCTGGACCGTCAATTCACCAAGAACATGGACCGTCGATCTAAGCTCCATCTCAGAGCTTCACCTATCTTGACTTGGAGTGATGATAACCTCCATCATAGGAATCATGATATGATAATTCATGATAAGATCTGGACCCTCAATTCACCAAGAACGTGGACCGTCGATCTGAGCTCCATCTCGGAGTTTCGCCTATCGTGACTTGTAGTGACGAGAACCTCCATCTAAGGAACAACGAGATGCGAAATCGCGAAAAGATATGGATCATTGATTCATCGAGATCATAGAACGTCGATCAGGGTCGATGAAGATTATGAGTTCGAAGCGCCTTTTAGCACAGCCTGTGGTCACTGTGTGATCAGGGGATCAAATTTTGCTCAAAACTTCAAAGTGCTCGGAATCGCTTCAAACTGGACGAGAGATTAGTCCTCGTCGTTGTGAACCCAACACAACTCGTTTCGTCTCAAACGGACGTCGATAACGAGAGATATTGCAATCTGTTCGAAATGTCAAACATGCAAAAAAAGGATGTTGACTGTACAGTTCGTACAGTCCGTACAGGCTGACGTGGCAGGGTCGTACGACCATACGATTGCGTGGCATGTGATGACGTGGCAGAGTTTGGTTGGCAGTTGAGGGTGAATGATATCTTGACACGTGGTATCGTTTGGACAAGTTATTGGGTGCCACGTGGACCAGTCATGGGCTGCCACGTGGCACCCCGGTATTTGTTGTTGTTTTTTTTGTTAAAATATATTGGAGTCCGTGGGGTTTGACCCCCGTACCTCCCCACCATATAGTGCCTTCACAAAGTCCGTCCGACCAACGGACCACCATTTATGCCTTGTAATGTATATGAGTTCTGTTGTATTTAATTTTGCATATAGTAATGTTTGAAGGGGGGACGGGTCGGGGCTTAGCCCCGACCCATGGTCATATTGTTATACATATATGTGACCATGTTGTATCGCGCGGGAATGTTAAACCATAACCAAATCCCCTGGTCATATTTATAATATATACAACCATACTCGTTGTTAAATGGGCGCAGGGTAATTCACATGTATAAAGCACGCGGTCCTATTATGTCACATGTGACCACAACCGGAGCGCGCGGGGTGTTTAAAATGGTTTCAAACAATTATCCCTTTTTTCCATAGCGCGAGGTCGTATGACCACATGTGCCCAGGTGCTAGGCGGTTAGGGGCTGGCATGCCCATAACCGTCCTACAATTCACACCGTTGTTGCGGTTGTGCCCGGTGCTGGGTTTTCACGCTTTAAATTGCGTGTGTGCCAGGTTCATGAAACAAGGGTGCGTTTTGTAGATGCAGAGACAACAAGCTTGAAGGGGGGACTTCCAGGAGGCCTAACTTCTTCGTTTTTCGACCGATTGAGGTGCCTAAAAAGTCTAGCTAGGGGTTTTTGGATGCTCTGAAGCCATTGGAGCAGTTTGTTGGTCAATTTGAGCATTTTAAGGCATGTTTTTTAGCACTTTGAGCAATTAATAATAATGATCCATTGGAAGTTGGACCAGGAGATGTTGCCCAAGAGAGGGGTGAACTCCTTTATCAATTGATGTGTTTATGTGCTTATGTTCATTGATTATGTTGTTGTTTAATTTCATCTTGCATGAGTAATCCTTTAAGTTATGTGTCGCAAAGTTGATCCATTTTCTTTTAACACATAAAATTTACTTGCAATTAAATTTCAAGATTTCAAGTCTTCTTCAATTTTAGATCAAGTTGGTATCAGAGCACTGGTTTTTGAAGACTTGATTGTTTGCAAGTGTTTTGTTTCTGATGCTCACAAGGTTGAAACTCACAAGAGGAGAAGGTCAACTTGTGGA
>SNQJ01S0006791.1:164819-190593 GCA_010110895.2 Picea sitchensis | reverse complement strand
TCTAGAAGGATCTTCCTCTAGATGCTTCTTTTTAGTATAAATAGGAGTCGAGGGTATGAGAACCCTATCTTGGATATTATTGTAATAGAGCGCTGCTCGACTGGAGGTTGCCCCCTCGAAGAGGCCTGTGAACATTGCTATCTCATTCAAAGTGATATTTCTGTTGCTATTTCGTATATCATTTCTGTGTATTGTGAAGATTATGCTGGATATTTTATTTTTATTTTGTCATTTCTAGCATTTCATTTCTGTTCTGCATATTTTATATATCTGGTATCTTGCATCATGCCCTTGTCGTTCTCCTTGTTATGAGGAAAATCTCTATGGAAAGGGGTAAACCAAAACATACAGAATGACACCCATAAATTAACTATAAACGCAAGTATGCTAGATAGATAGAAATGATAATAAGAGAAGCCTAAGATCCTACCTCGTCCAGATGTCCAAAAAAGACCTTGGCCGAGCTCACAACTGAAAGCTTGATTCCTGCAACTTTTCCTCAACAATCAAGATATACAAGCATATAGAAATTATATAGAAAGTTATCATATAAACTAGCATAATCCATTAAAATGTATAACAAATATGCAAATATAAAGTAATGTAAATATTTGAGACATATAATTGGACGAGAAAAGAGTTTTTATATTAATGTAATCAACAAAATTACATAGGTGACAAACTTATTTAATGGAACATATCGAAACTCATAAACCAAGTCCCTCCAGATGGGCCTTCTGCACTTCAATCCTCCACAAAGGAAAGCTCATAAGTAGTAGAATCAATTGAGTTTCTCCTTCTCAATATAGGAAGATCTTGGGGGTTGAACACTACAAGTTCATTATTTGAAGGACAAATGGATGTAGACTCAATATGAAGTGAAATTTCTCCAGAGTGTATTTTCTCTCAATGATGTGTTTCTTAAAGGCTTGTATATGGCTCAATTTATAGCCTCCAAATGGAATTGAAGGGTAGGGTCAGAGCGTTTCTAGTATATGGAAGTTCAAGGATCATGGATCTCATGACTAGCATGGAAACCCGACATATTTTTAATTTTTTAGCACAAAACCTGATGTACACGGGATGTAATGGAGAAACCTACATATACATGAGTTGTCTAACTGCGACCCGCATATATGGACAAAAAATTGTATTTTTAGCTCTGGAGTGAACAAAATGGGGGAATTTGAGTCTGTAGATGGAAATGGAATGCCATCGAAGAAATATGCATGGAGTGTGGAAATGTTTTCTATAACACTCCTATATCTCTCTCTATCATTTTCTCTCTTCACTCCTTCATTCTCATATACATTCATACATACTTATTCACTCTTCCATCACATTTCATTTCAAATTGTATACCACAAAACCCTTACATATTTATACAATTACAATAGGGCTTAGCTCGTATTAATGGACCCAAAATTCCTAACAAATTCAATGATCTTCCTTCCTTTAGGCACGTTGAGCCATGAAAGTACACCAATTGTCTTTCCTTCTTTTGCATGTGTTACACAGTTCCTAAAAATGGTCCCAAAATCTTGTCCCAACATGCCCCCAACACTCACTTGTGGCTTGTCCCGAGTCACTCCGTCCTTCCACTATGCTTCCTAGCACGTCGCAACGAACTTATGAAAAATTTCCTTAGAGGTTGCGACCTTCTCTCTTGCATGTGCTTCTTGATCCAAAATCCTCTCTATTGTCTATGTGGTAATGGGTATATTCAGTTTCTCTGCGTTATCTTTCACTTCTTGCTTCAGTATACCTTATGCAACTGTAAGTTCTTTTGTCACCCGAAAGGCCTCTTCCTTTATCGGATCAATCTTCTACGCAAGATTCTATTGTTCATCTCTTATCCAGTTGATATCTAGGAACAACTGCCTATTCTAAAATATGGAAGACATTTTTTCTATTGGTGCTAGAGTGCTCATTGTTTCTTTGAATTTATGTGCCTTGTCATGCATAGTCTTTAACCTCTATTATAATGCTTGTAACTCTTCATCCTCCATAAAATGAGACCATACTTGTGTGATTTCTTCATACAAATTTTTTCTTTCCTCATCCAAGATCCTAATGCTCTCCACAATTGTCATCCGTATCTTCTCCCATTGCTCCCTTTCCTTTGGTGGGGTACTTGGCATTGTGTGATCTTCCAATTATACTATCTTTGCGAGAAATCCTTGAATGGCTTCACTTATCTTTTTCACTCTCTCTTCCAAGGGAGTATCTAATTCCATGGGTACCTCTGGGAAGTTGTTGTATACCTGATGTACTTCCTATTTCAACCTTGTTTTCTTCTACATGGCCTCATCTCGTTCTAGTATGATTTTACTATACTTTTCATGTAGTGCATTATTGTCTGCATTTACTTTGGCCAACTCCATAGAAGTTGACTTTGCGCACAACCGAATTTCTTATGTAACGCTTGTATGTAATATGTGTAACACATTCATCGATAGATATGATAACACTAAGTTAATATAACTTAATGATTGCATGCTTTCCTGCATTGTTATCATCGGGAACTCTATGGCCCCTAGTGATATCTTCATGATATAGTGCTCTGCTAATGTTGATGGTGGTTGTGATGTTGTCGGTCATGTCTTTTTTTTTTTTAGTTCTTTTTGTATGTTCTTATTTTGTCGTTTGGACTGGCGCTATCCTGGTCGATTCCAAATTTTGGCATAGTGTAGCTATCTGTGCTTGCACATTCATGTGCATTTCCTCCTATTCCTACGTATATCACAGAAATACTTCTTCAGTTACTTCTTTGACCTGATCCCCAATCTTCTCCAACTCATCCTCATTCAAGGCCTAGATGGTTTCTTCCTTTGAGGCTTTCCTCTTCTTGTGTTTATGCGTTGATCGATCCTTAGGGTGCTCCTTTCTATTCTCTCTAGTGTGTGGTGTTGTTTCCTTAGTGTCTCCTGCACCATTCCCTTGTTCTTCATGTTAATGTTCTTATTATTTATCCTTGAATGGTTGTTGTTTCTCCTTCTATTCTATTTCTGCCATTGGGGTTTTCCACTTTGCTTCCCTGTCATTGACAATCTAGCTGACATCTTGTTTTGTCAACCTATAGTTAGTTGGAAACCATTGTTGGTATGGATCTCTCTTTCCTTGAATGTATATGTGGTTCAGACCTGCCTTGAATCACGTGATTTATTTATATGCTTCTTCTATCAGAGGTAGAATGCATAGTGTGTACTCGATGCATTGCCAGATTGTCTCTTGATACATGTAAAATAGGATATTGTTATCCATTTACTTTTTCTTGTTGTTGGACAACTAAGAGGGGGGGGTGAATCAGTTGTTACTGTGCTTAAACAATTATGCTTACCTTAAAATATTTACAGAGCACTTAATGACCATCACAATAATGTAGGGAAGTGAGTGATAGAATATTCAGCATCAATCACACACATGAAATACACAGAGATAGATATTCCTTGAGGAAACCCATAAAGGGTAAAACCCTCTTCTTCTTTATATGATAAGTAATCTTCATATTATGTACATTATCATTCTTGGGATCTCCAACTCCTCTTGAGGCTACAACCTCTATTTTGCAAGATGCAACTTGCTGAGAGAACCTACTCTCTAGTTTCTCTAGCACCCACTAGAAGGAAGCGCCAACTCCCTGAGTTTCCTAGCACCAACTGGATGGAAGCACCAACTTCCAGCCACACAGGCTCCAACCTATATGACAGAGAACACTTGTTCTCCCTTGCACCTCCCTACCACCCTGGTTTTTCTGGATGAATCTAGATGGAAGCTACAACTCCCTGTGTTCAAGCACCCACTTAAAACTCTGAGGACAACAGTCCTCCCTGGCACCTCTCTACCACCCTGAAATAAAAATCTTTTCTTTCTATGAATTTAATACAGTGATTCAATAGTTATCAACGACTTACTAGTCTCGTCACGTTTCTGCTACACTGCTCTTCTCTGTCTGCATCAATGTCTCTCTACTCGCATCCTCTTGAGCTTTTTGATCTTCTACTTGATCTCTGACTGTGCTTATAATCCTTCTTTTACTGTCTCATATATGCATCTTTGTTCCTTTCTTCTGCTGCGCTTTTTCTCCTTCCAACTAAATGCTTCTACCTCCATAAATCACTCTAAAAAATAGCAACACATATCTTCTCGATTCTACATTTTTTATAGTCTTTGTGCACCCTCTGCATGCTTCTTGCGCTATCCCCCTACCTACACTTCACTGTGTTCATCATCACTGGTCATTGTACTCAAATTATTTGGCTTCACTCGTTGTAACAGACTTAGATACTTTTACTCATGTCAGTCTCCTCTATAATGAGTCTATGCTCCACTGGGACTTACCTGGAGACTCTTCGATTCCTTTGGTAGTCACAGTCATGTCCTTCTAGCAGTTACTGAGAAAATCTCCGCGCGTTCCTGCATTTCACACCTTCTTTCTTCCTAAGGAAAAATTCACGGTGGGCATTTTTTCCTTTCTGGCTAAGCCCTTTCCTTTCACATGTGGCCTCAGGTGGTGACCAAATGCCTATTCAGAAAGCTTTTTGTGATTTCATGTTTTGGGATATCCAACTGTGAGTTGCCTCGCTCCACTCGTGAAACTCTGAAAATGGAGTCTAGCATTGCTAGCTCCTTCCCCAATATTCTGCTAATATAACCACTCGCTATGACCATAGCCCCATTCGAAAAATCATTTTGCGATTTCACACTTCGGGGATTCTCCCGTGAGTCCCTTTACTCCTCCAACTCTTGGTACTCGAAATGAAGCCTATCTATGCTAGCTCCTTACACTCACATGACCACTGACGGTGACCATGGGTCAAGCACGAGGGTGCTTCATGATTTCACACTTTAGGGATTCTCCCGTGAGTCGTCTCGACTCTCCATGTCATGAACTCTAAAATGGAGCTTGGTTTCTCTATCTCTACTCTCCAACTCTCAATTATGTGACCATGAGATATGACCACTCGCCAATCAAATGAGCGCTTCGCTCTCCAGATCAACGGTCAACAACTTTCTGTGATCCATGGACTGTGATCATGTCACGACCTCGCATATCGTGAGTTCCCTCAACACTGCCTTTGACTTTCCTGATTTGTGAGTCAGCAAAATCCCAATTGATCACCATGTGTCCTCTGGCTCCAACGGCCAGGATCATGTCGCGACCTTCCATATTGCGAGTTCCGACAACTCCTTTCTCTGGAATTCGCAAACTGTGAAACGCTGAAATGGATCCATATTAGATCAACGGTCGATATTTCTTGTTAATCCAATGACTATCCTCCACCTTGGGACTCCATCCTTGGAAACTTCTGGGGAGTGATGAAGCTAAAAATCACGAAGAAAAACTCTCAGAGTGACATCATTCTTGCGTCACTCAATGGTGTGTCATGATCCGAGTGGCTTCCATGTCTCACTCAGATTTGTGATTTCCAGTGGCCTGAGATGTCGAATCAACTTGACACTCGTCCTTGTTTGATTGCACCACTTGTCTTTGCTGATGTAGGTTGTCATTATCTACCTCCTGGATCTGACGGCCCATTTTAGTCCTCGATCCAATGACTCAGATCTTTTCAAAATTTTGCGTATCATGAGTTGGAAGGTTAGGACCCTCCTTCCTTTGACCTTTCAGTCAGCGAAATGTTGATCTGTAGCTACGTGTCCTGCTCGAATATGGACATTCCTCCTGCTTTCGGGATTTTGTAAGCCTGCTTCACCTTGCACTTTAAATATAGTTTAGGTTCTCCTGGATCCAATGACGGTTGGTCTCCGTGCTCAGATATAACGCCCGAGATTTGTCCTCCATCTGCACGCTCCTCCTAGCTAGACTTATGATGTCTTCCGAACCTGTTTTCCATTAAATGACAAGCGTACTCCCAACTGTAACCCTGTTGTTCTGGTTGTAACATACCATTGTTGTTCTTTCCATCAATGACAATCATGTTATGTCTGTAAATATGCCAACACTTGTGTGTAGTATGCCACAAAGAAACATATATTTCTTCCAATAATGGTTGTAGCATACCTTTTAGGAACTAGGTTTCTTTCGGCTCCCTCCAAGCAACTAATTAAATCAAGATTAATAACCATTTATAATGGAGATCCATTCCTTTCTCTTGCGCTTCTCTGTAATTGATTACAAACTAGTTCACCAAAAATGTTGCCCAGTTCATTGGCAGTCCTGTTGCGCATTTCTCTGTTGTTGCTATTACTCTTCCTAACACTTGATCTCTGAGACATTTCCTTAGTAACTTGAAATCCCTCACCTATTTCATAAACCTGAAAGAATCATCATTGATGCTTTCTACATCCCATCGGTGCACTCCTCTATGCGTGCCATATTTTTCCTTCATCCTTTCTGCTAATGCTTTCTCGTGATTCTTATCTGTGAACAAGCGTAGCGGATCTTCCCCTACTGATGGAAATCTTGTAATCCATGCAATAAGTTGGGTGTCAATTTATAATTCCTTGTCCAACCATACGAAACCTCCATGGACGCAACTAAAAAATAACTTGAAATAGATGTTGATTTATTCACTTTTGCCAAAATGTGGGATCTCGAACATGTTCAATATGTCTATTCATTACAGTTTTGTTTCCCACTCCTGCGAATCGACTGTGAGTACCAATGATTTTGGGCTCATTTATGTGCATAATTAATTTTGTTTTGCTAACTTTGGAAACTTATTTAGATATGCAAGGTCATGGTATGAAAAACTTAGGCTTCGTACTACACCCAACATATCTCCCTCAACAGTGACCCCATGTGGAATCACCAGTGTAACAAGGTCATACTTTAGCTCCTTGGGTAGTCTAACTTGATTTTTTTTTGGCTTCTTTGGTGCCACATAATGCCTTGGAAAGTTGATTGGATCCGACGCCTCTGCTCTTTGGGATTCTTCTTGTAATGGTATTGATGTCTGCTTAGTGCATGGTTTCTTCATCTGTGATGTGGATGCTCTTGCCTTTGGTGGTGCCATGAATTTATGCAACTTGGATTTGTCTACAACTCACTCATATCTTTTATAGCTTTCTGTTCTCTTCGAATGTCCACAAAAAAATAACCCTTTCTCGACGCCCCTTGTCTTCTTTTATAGAATGTTTCCAACTATTATCTTCCTCTTCACACCAAAATTCTCATTCCCATCCAATTTTATTCATATTGAATTCTCGTCCGGATCATGCATTAATCTCATATTTTCCAGTAAATTGTGGTCTATATTTTCCAGCATGTCAAAATGTTGCCACTGCTTTTCATTTATTACTATGCATTTCCACCATCTCCCCATCATGTTTTCTCTTAATGGTTTTCTCATCAACCAAACAGGTCTTTGTCCTGGCTCTTTTTGTGCGCAATTCAGTTCTACTTTCTCTGTGTAATTCATTTCTCCTTCCTACACACCCTCCTCTTTCTTTCCATGACATTTTCTTGTTCAACCCTTTCTCTGCTAATTTGAATCTTTGAACAATGCCCGATTCAAAACTTCAAGCCCCATGTATCTTCAAATGTTTATTGTGTCTTGCCTCAAAATATTTTATTGTTTTTTGTTATGATTTTATTTTATTTTTCTATAATAGATATAATATACTACAGATATTATGGTACACATACTTTGCAATTAGGCTAGTCCATGGAAGAACGACTATCCCTATACAGTTTCAACCAACTATTGTTGACTAGTACTTCCATGATTTCCCCATTCAATTTCTCCAATTGAACAACACCTACCTATATCATATATCTTATCACACACGGACCTAACCAATGCATATGGAACTTTCTAGGGTGTTGTAAAATTTTATTGTCATAAAGTAAAACTAACTCTCCCATTTCGAACTTCTTTTGTTTAATATGTCTATCATGCCATGTCTCTTTTGTGTGATTCCTGGACTCGCTCATGAAATCCTATGACGAATTGGTATTCCTCTAGATCTACTAACTATAAAATTATTTCCTCTACTATGCCAGACTCCATGATCTTTGTTGGTGTTGTTATCACACTAATTTGCCTTGGGTTTTTTAGTTTGTTTTCATCTTTTCCTAAGCCTTCTATTTTTATTTTTTAATTTCATCCCTTTTAAAAAATGTGTTTGTTAGGACCCTCTTGATAAATAAAGTGTCGATTCATGACTTATGTTTTGATCCTCATTCGAATTTGGACTTAGGATCATTTTTTTTCATTACTTAACTTTGATCCCCCTCATGACTTGTCACTAGCATCAATTCACTCCATGAATATCTTGATTTGACATATCATTTTCCTCGCTCATGCCCTCATAGCCCTGCCTTGTTGTCCTTTTCTTACCTATCCAATCATTTTTTGAAATGGAGTGCTGCCCACTCATCAGGAGTTTCTGTAGAACCTTTCCCGTTCATCATATTCTACCATAATTTATGATTACAATGCTAATGTCATCTTCCTTGGTTAAAATATGCCTTCAAGATCTCGTATTTATGAGCTCTGATAATGATTTGAGATTTTTGAAAACTCAAGATTGTTGCGTTGCACAAAATCCTAGTTTTGACCAGTCAACAACAGTGCTACCAGATGCAATCCTGAGGTAGATTCGAAGGTTGGGATGTTTGTGACTTCTTCCTAAAATCTTGTTGAGGCTTCAGACAAATTTTATTCCATAGGTATTTCATGTTTCCTCCTCTGCGCATAATTTTCAAAGAGAGTTAGTGCTCAGAGTTTTGGATTATCGAGCTTGCATAAGTTGAAGGAGACCTTTCCTCACACCATTCTATCCTTGTCTCCCCTCCTTTCAAACCTATAAATTTCACTACCTGCATGTCAAATTCTGACACATCCACCCACCATAGCTACTACACTCACAACATCCAAGCAGTTCTATCCTCTGCATATGCATTGCACTACCTAGAGGCATTTCTTAACCACATTGGTTCTCCCCTACCTTCTATGACACTTAAGTTAAGCATTTTCTACCCAGTTGCAAAGGCCAATTACAGGGTATACTCTCATTTTCTAGGTGTTCACACTTGCACAAATCCAAGGGAGGGATTTCTACAGCCAGTTTTAGCTTACTAGCAATCGGTCTAGTTTAAGGGAAGTTCTTGTAAAAGTGCAACATTTTCCATTTGAACCTTGAATTTAGGTCCTCTTGGTTATTACCACTTCATGGCCATAATAAACTCTCATCCTAAACTATGGAGACTCCTCATATGAATAAGTCACACAAGGGGGGTAAGGTAGTTAGAACTGAACCTATGGATATGCATATTTTTTAGACAGAGCCCATGGCAAGATAAGTTTTTCAAAGAGTGGGATGCCTCTCTTTCTGCCAGAATATGAAAAGAGGTCATCCTGAGGTGACAAAGAAGTTTGCGTTACATTTTGATGGCCAGGATACCAAGGTAGGGGATTTATAATTTGAGGTGATTGAGGCCTCTATTTCAGCTGCAACATGAATCCCTATCACAGGTGAGAAATCGTTTAAATCCATGGCTTTGAATGTAGCCTATGCCAAATATTTCCTTAAGCCTAAACATAAAGCTGGTGATTTGTCTAAAGGTGTGCCAAGGAACCAACTGATTGAGCAATTTGACAAGATATTGAAGATCATTCAGAGATACTTTACATGTGAAGGGAGGTTCAACACATTATACCAGTACCATATAAGGCTTCTGCTGCATTTTACTGGTAAAATTGAAATGAATATTCCCTACTATTTTCTAAGGAACATAGGAAATATGTCAGACATGATTGAATCCAAGGCTAAGGATGTGTATACTAGCATATTTCACTCTGGATTGATTAGAATGATAGTTTATGAAGAACTAGGTAAGAAAGACATCTCATGGGAACATTTTGTTATTGCTTCTCACTTCAAGTTGGATATAGCAACCACTCCTCAGTCGCAGAAATAAATCCCTTTATCATCCGCCAGTGTTGCTAAAGAAAGTACCAACAAGAAGAGAAAGGGAAGAGATCATGTTCAATATTCAGAGGTCATCTAGGAGGTCACAAGAACTGAGGAGGAATCTTGTCATTCCCCACAGAGAGATTTTTCACCCCCTCCTCCACCGAAGTTAGAAGAAGTTCCTTCTACTACTAAAACTGAAATAAAGGAAAGGAAGAAGCTACACTTCTCCTCATCTCCTCCAGCATCCAAAACCAAGGTCAAGAAAACTTTCACAAGATCATCAACTCCTAAAGAGGTTGTTGAAGAACAGTCCCTACCAAAATCCTCTATCCTACAAAAGAAGAAAGGTAAAGGAATTGTAGAGCCTGTGGAGAAGAAAGAAGAAACCCCTGTGAAAAAGAAGAAAGATAAAGGAAAAGGTATCAAGAATCTTGATGAGATAGACGAGGAAATTCCTATGCAGTAGGAAGAGGAGACCATGAAAAATCCTATTGAGATTGTTCATGTCACTACTCCACCTGATAGCCAGACATTGAAAAGATTAATCAGGAAAATTAGGGATGCTAGGAAGGAGGTGGCTCAGTTGAAAGCATAAGCCATGTCTTGAAGGGTTAATATGAAAGAACTCATGGATGGCTACATCCACACTCTTGACCTAGAAAGGTTTGCAACAAGAAATGCCCAGCATCTCCATAGGTAGCTCAAAAACATTTACAAGCAGAATAGAGGCTTTCAGTCTCAGAACAAGAAGCTCAAAGCAGAGTTTCAACAATTTCAAGATAAAGTGGCTCAAAGGAACTTGCAGGTATTGGTTGAAGTTGTTATTGAAAAGGAGACACTAGAAACCAAGGAGAGAATAGATCCATTGAAGAAGCCTATCACTGCAAAAAGGAATAATCTTGTTGTGCCAAACGAGGATCCTCCTTCTCCAAGAAAGAGTGTCAGGTTAAGTGTCAGGTTAATGAAGTAGCTGGTGAAAGGTGAGCCCCATATTTGAAGAGGCTCCCTTTTTGTGAGGATAAATTGTTGTTGAAACACCACCTCTGCCACCTATACAGGCTTCTAAGTGCCTATTGTTCAGAGTTTTGGGATTTTTGTGAAGAATTAACTCCTTCGGCAGTAATAGTGCAGACATTTTGTAGCGCTATGGTGCTATAGAATACTCTATTTTTTATGTTCCACCGGTTTTCTACCTACAATGTTGTCGAATCGCCTAAAGATAATGGTGTTTCTACTACTCAATGTTTCTACTCGTTCAACACATGTCCAAGTGAAGGTGTTGTGTATTTTGATGGCTCTACCTAAAGTTTGTCAGAACACACAGTCGCACACTACCTAAATTCGCTACCGAATTTCTGGCAGGGATGGAATTTGCACAGAGACGCACCAGAATGGCGCTACCAAAATTCTCTACCTAAAATATTGTAGAGACTGAAGTTTTCATAGAGAATAGGAAGGTTTGGTGCTACCTTTTCTACTTGTCTAGTTTTGAGGTTTCGCTACATAATCTCATGAAATTTGGTGAAGGCATTACAAAGTGCACTACTGAGAGTGCTACCCAAAGATGCTACCAACAGATACCAGGAATACAGGAGGGTTGAGCTAACAACTTTTTGGATAGCTGATGATGGAGAGAATTGCAGAAAGAATAGCTGGCAGCATGATGAGAGCCACATGCCCCTGAAGGACACATGGAAAACAAGGATTTGTGCACACAAGGGGGATCAAGTTAGCTCGAATATTGGTTGAATTATTCACCAACACTTTCCCATTTTATATCATAGGTTGTTAGTCAAGTTGTTAGATGGAATAATTTCTTAGATATTCTCATGGGAAGGAGGCTTGCACCTCCAGTTGTTGCCTCCCTTTTTGTTATAAATAGATAGATGAAATTATTTAGTAGGTTCCAATGGTTGAGCAAGGCTCCCTTATACTATAATATTTTGATGAAGTTATTGTGAACTGGTTATGTACTTGATTTGAGACATCTTGGTTAATAGAAATCAGGTTCTCTTTCCATCTTATTTTCTTATGATGCTAAAGTGTTCATTCTTTGAATGATTCACATGAATGGTTGTGGTGATATTATGATGTATGTTTGATTATTATATTATCATGATGTTTCTTTAGTGTCCTTAAGTTCTTAACTCAAGAAGATCTTGTGTTAAGAGTCTTTCTTCCTTAGGTTGTTTGCAAACCTGATGTTTACAACAACCCCTATATTCATCTCACTTAATTCTTCCCTCTGTTCATAATTACTCCCAATTATTGATTGAAGTTAGCCAAGACCTTGATTACTCATGCATGCTAGCCCTGATTTATGAGTTGGAACATTATCATCTTGAGTATTAGCCATTTGAACCCTCAAAACTCTTTTACATTCACATATAACCTAATGGGTATTGGACTTGCCTTCCATGCAATCTGAAGGTGATTCCTAGTGCTAACATTCTTGGCACCGTTGTCGAGGAACGATTTGAAGACTTTTCCCTGGGATTAAATGACACATCTTACTAGTTCTAATGGTGCATTAGAACTAGTTATCTTGAAGATTGCATCTTCCACCTGGCGACTCCATTGTTTCAATGTTGGCACCTAAAGGCAAACATACGAGATCAAATCCATAACTACCTTTGGTTCCATCTGAGGCTAACCCAGAGAAAATGATCAAGAAGGGAAAAGATTCCCAAAAAAAAAAAATTGCTACTGCTACAAGTGCTTTTGGTTAGTTTCTTGATTCCACTCTTGATACTCCAGTTGTTATATCAAGTAAGCTTTCTTTACCTTCCACTGAAGTATCTAAGAAACTTGATTTTGAAGAGTTTCTTATCAAATACTCCTCATTTAAAACTGATTTGAAAGAAGAAAGCATTGACATTATTTCTTCCCCTGACATTGCAAAGTGTTTCAGTCTTGATGGTTTTGAATATTTCCCTACTTTAGGCTTTGCTACCCCACCTCCTGTTAAAATTGTTTCTTCCAAAGAAGTGGAAAATTCGTCCCCTTTATAGACTTTACCATCTTCTTTCAAGAATCAGCCTTCTACTGTGAAAACTGAAATCGCCCATTCATACTTTCCTTCTTCTCCTAATCTTCACACAGTCAAGTCCCCTTCTCCTCCTTGTTCACCAAGATTTCAAAACAAAATGGTAGTTGTTAACCCCCTTGCAAATAGGATGGATGCCATAGTGGCTTCAAGATATGCTCCTCTTGTCTTACCCCGACCAGTGAATGCTCTCCCTCCTAGATATGATTTGAAATACATGCCCAAGTTTACAGGAGAAGAAGATATAACCTTTGAGTAACATCTTGTTTCTTTCTACAACTATGTAGATAATCAAAACATTGAAAATGAGGATGTTTGGATGAGGGTGTTCATCCAAATCCTTTTTGGTGAGGCTAGGAAGTGGTTTAGGGGTTTGGCCCCTGGATACATTACTGGAATTGAAGCATTAGACGAGGCCTTCTTGAGGAACTAGGGGGACAAAAAGGACTTTTTGTACTACATCAATGAATTTGGATCCCTAAAAAGAAAAGAAGGAGAGTCAGTCTCTGACTTTTCTAAAAGATTTAACAAAATGTACAATAAGATTCCTGATGAGATAAAACCCACCGAAACTTCTGCAAAAATCACTTATGTCAGTTCCTTTGACCCCGATTTTTACCTTCTACTGAGAGAAAGAAGATCAGCCTCCTTAGTTCATATGCAAGATGCAGCCTTGGAGGTGGAATCCAACATAATGGCATCTGATAAAATCGGAGGGAAATCTGATAGGGATAGGAGAAAAAGAAGAACTGAAGCCTCAACCCATGATTCCCATATTGTTCATCCTCAAATAGATGAGATCGCTAAATTAGTAAAATCTCTTTATATTGATATAGAGAAGTTAAAACTAGAAGGAAAACAGACCTACAGAAATACTCAAAATACTAATAACAGAGGTAACTTCAGGAGACCAAATAATGCTCCCCAAATCCTTCCCAGAGATCCTATAAACAGAGAGAGAGATGATCAAAGGGTACAAACTCCTTTACAGAACAACCTGGTTGATGATGAATAAGGAGAGGAGGAAGAAGCAGATCTTGAGGTTCATTGCTTAGGTGACACATCCCCATCCCCTCACTTGACTCAATCTGCTTATGCGCAATCCTTGATGGATATCCAAATAAATTAATTAAGTAAGGGAGAAAAAGAAAAAGAAAGTACTAATAGATATAATCTGAGATCCAAGAAGAATGAAGAAAAAACTGATGCTCCTAATCAGCCTGCCCAAAAAGAAAATTCTGCTAAGGTTGTGATAGTTAGTAGTAAGGAAAAAGATACTCAAAGTCCACAAGTTCTGGTCAGAAATCCTACTCCTAAAACCAAAGATATCCTGAAGTCTTCTTCTTCCTTCAGCTTTGAGAATGAGATCTAAAAAATAAATATCCTCATACCTTTTTTCGAATTGATAAAAAATGAATAATTTAAAAAATATCTCTCCAAAATGTTAGAGCCTGAAGCCTCTCCAAGTACCACTGATTTAGTAAATTGGCAACATGAAAAACCTGTAGTGATCTTAGGTACATTGATAGAAGATAGAGATGATTCATCCCCTCCTTTCTATACATCATTGAATATTCATGATAAGGTGTTGCATAATTGTTTGATGGATTCAAGGGCATACCACAATCTCATGCCAAAAACTGTTATGGATGAACTTGGGTTAGAAATCACAAAGACTTACCATGACTTATATTCTTTTGACTCCAGGAAAGTGAAGTGTCTTGGAGTCATTAAGGATTTGGTTGTGACACTATTTCAGCTTCCCATGAAAAGCGTAGTCATGGATATCGTGGTGGTTGATGTTCCCCCCCAAGTTCAGAATGCTCTTGTCAATGTCTTGGATAAAAAAACTTGGGGGAACCTTGCATATGGATCTCTCATATGCTACTATTCCCATTTTGGGGGGAGAGCATAGAAGACTTTACAGGGAATATCAATTGTCTTACATCATTAGTGATGAAGCAAACTCTACAAATCATCCTATTTTTTCTTTTGATACCAATTTGGGATCTAGCATTTTCCAGCTCACTGGAACTTCTGAAAATCCTCTTGAAATCAGAAAATAGTATGTTACCTTTTGTGAGGAGTCTCCTCTAACCACCTATTTTTGGAAGATGTTCTTTGATAGAGCCTCTTCTAAGGAAGGTGTTGGTGTTGGAGTGGTCTTTATCTCACCAGCTCAAGAGACTATATCTTTTTCATATAAACTGGAATTTGAAACTACTAATAATGTGGCAGAGTATGAAGCTCTTGTCTTAGGACAGAGGGTTGCTAAATACATGGGGATAGAATAGCTATCAACATTTGGGGATGCTGAATTAATAGTCCATCGAATTAAAAATCTTTATCAAACAAAGCACCCTAGGCTTAGATCTTACAGGAATGAAGTGTGGGACTTGGTGGACAGTTTTTTCTCAGCTTTTAACATTTCATTTATTCCTAGAGAAGAGAATACCATGGTTGATTATTTGGATGTATCAACAAGAAATTTCAGAATCCCCATACCACCTAAACTCAAGTATTATGTAGAATTCAAGTACATGACTTCTATACCAGACAATGTAAAATATTGGAAGGTGTTGGAAGATAATCTAGAACTTAAAAAATTCCTCAAGATTGTTGATGAATTTTTTGCATTACATATTGATCAGGATCATGATTCTGAAATTAATCCTCATTGTGATGTTTTCCTTAATAAAATTGTTAATCATCATATTGTGTAGCTACCTAGCAATCACATTCCAAAAGGACTAGTTCCTTTGGAAATATTATTTGACGGAAATGATGTGATAGTGAAGGGGAAAGTGTCCACTGATGATGCTGACATAACTGAGTGCAATATGGGCAAAGAAAAGGATCCAAAATATGTCAATTTGTCAAGAAGCCTATCAAGAGAGAAGAGGGAAGAATATACTAAGTTGTTAAAGGAATTTGCTGATGTATTTGCATGTACTTATGAAGATATCAGAACTTATGACGCCAGCATTATAGAGCACAAGATCCCATTAAAGGAAGAGACCAAACCCTTCAGGCAATAGTTGAGGAAAATCAATCCTATGTTGTTGTCTGTCATGGAGAAAGAGGTAAAAAAACTTTTAGATGAAAAAATTATCATTCCTTTGAGGTATTATGAATTGGTGGCCAATTTGGTCCCAATGAAAAAAAACAATGGAGAAATCAAACTTTGCATTGATTTCTGGAATCTGAACAGAAGCTCTAAAAAGGATAATTACCCTTTGCCCAAGATGGAGCACATATTACAGAGGGTGACATGAACAACCAAGATGTCCATGGTTGATGGTTTTTCTGGCTACAATTAGGTCTCTATTTTGCTAGAAGATGGAGAGAAGATGGCCGTTACCACTCCTTGGGGTACATTCATGTATGCCAAGATTCTGTTTGGTTTGATGAACGTAGGCGTGACCTTTCAATGAGCTATGGACATAGAATTTATTGGAGAGAAGGACAAGTTTGTTTTTATCTATTTAGATGACATAACAGTGTTCTCTCAATCTGATAAAGAACATTGTGATCATTTAAGAAAGGTTTTCTTGAAATGTAGAAAATTTAGTCTCTCTTTGAATTCGAAAAAAGCATTGTTTTACATGAAGGAGGGAAACTTATTGGGGCATATTGTTTCAGGGTTGAAGCTATACAAACATTGTCACTTCCTAGATCCAAAAACGAGGTTCAATCATTTCGGGGAAAAATTAATTTTTTGAGAAGGTTTGTGTCAAATTTTGTTGAGTCGGTTAAGTATATCACAACCATGTTGAGGAAAGATAATGGAATCAAATGGACTGTTGAGTCCCGTAATTATTTTGATCAGATAAAGAAATATTTGACTGAAGCCCCGGTCATTATCAGCCCAGACTACTCCAAGGATTTTCTTATTTTTTCTTTCGATTCTTTTGATACAGTAGTAGTTATTTTATTGCAGAAGAACGTTGAAGGCTTAGATCAACCCATTGCCTTTTTCAGCAAGGCATTGAGAGATGCTGAATTAAAATATGACATCATGGATAAGCAAGCCTATGCATTGGTTAAATCTCTCAAGTCCTTCAGAGTTTATGTGTTGCATTCAAGAGTCATTGATTATGTCCCATCAACCGATATAAAGAAAATTCTTATTCAACCTGATATAGACGGAAAAAGGAGCAAGTGGATTGCTAAAATCCTTGAATTTGATTTGGAAATTAAGATTAACAAATTGGTTAAAGGCCAGGGTTTAGCCAAGTTGTTGGCTGAATCAAAATTCTCATCATTGGGGGTAAATTTCATCAACTCATGTTCAGAAAATCAGCAGGCTGAATTGACTGATAAAGGTTCTCAAGTCACCCCTGCATTGGCAGATTGTAGCTGGTACAAGGACATTATATTTTTATACAGAATTAATAGCCTCCAAATGGTATGGAAAAGAACAAGGTGAGAGGCTTAAAACTCAAATCAATTAAATACTACCTTATTGATCAAGTCTTGTATTGGAAAGATCCTGGGAGTGCTTTTGAGGTTCCTAGACCCACAAGAAGCCCAAACAATTATGTCTAATTTTCATTATAGTTTATGTGGGGGGCATCATTATTGGAGAACCATGAAATACAATATTCTCAGGGCTGGGTACTTCTGGCCTATTCTGTTCATTGATGTTTGTGTTAAGATCAGAGCCTGTGTTAAATGTCATAAATTCTATGGAAAGCAACAGCTCAAGTCTTTGCCATTAAAACCTGTGGCAGCTTCAGGACCCTTTCAATAGTGGGGCATAGATTTTATCGGGGAAATTCATCCCGCTTCCAGTGGTCAACATAGATGGATATTGACTGCTACACATTACTTCACTAAGTGGATAGAATCTATCCCTATAAGGAATGCTTCCCACAAAGTGATCATTGTTTTCCTTGAGGACATTATGGCAAGGTTTGGGTGTCCAGACATAATTTTCACTGATAATGATTCATCTTTCAAGGTTGAACCATTGATTCAATTATATGAAAAGTTTCGAATCACATTGGTTCACTCTACCCCTTACTACCCCCAAGGGAATGGGCTTGCAAAATCCTCTAACAAAAGCCTTATAAATATCATTAAAAAGTTATTAGAGGACAACCAAAGGCATGGGACTCAAAACTCATTTTTTCTTTGTGGGTTGAAAGAGTGACAACAAAGAGGTCCCTGGGTGTTTCTCCTTTCCAGTTGGTGTATGGAGTTGAGTCCATTTTTCCTTCTCATCTTGCCTTACCTGTGGAAAAAATCTTCCAAGATTACCAAGGGGAGTCGGATCATATGATCAAAACGATTCAACAGTTGGTTGAAGTGCAGCAGACTCTTGAGGATCTTTTAGATAAAGCACATGATCATAAACTGAAGATCAAGTAGGTGTTCAACAAGAAAGTGAACAAAGAGGATTTTCAACTAGGCGATCTGGTTCTCAAGTGGGATGCACCAAAGCAAGATAAAGGCAAGCACGATAAATTTGAATCTTTATGGATCTGTCCCTTCAAAATATCTGAGGTATTCTATAATAACACTTTCAAGTTAAAGAATATGGAGAATGAAGAAGTTTTTGGTGGCCCTATCAATGGGCATTTTCTGAAAAAGTACTTTGCTTGAGCCTTGAGTGGATTTTCATGCCATTGTAAATATCATCTTTATTTTATTTATTTTTCAATAAGTGACCCCATAGCCCTAGGTTAAGGCACTAAATCTACTCATTCTTGGCAGCCCACAGGGGGCATTCCATCCCCTGTCAAGCCAATGTTATCACACTAAGTTGCCTTGGGTTTTTTAGTTTGTTTTCATCTTTGCCTAATCCTTAGATTTTAATTTTTTAATTTCACCCCTTTTAAAAACTGTGTTTGTTAGGACCCTCCTTGATAAATAAAGTGTTGAGTCATGACTTATGTTTTGATCCTCATTCGAATTTGGACTTAGGATCATTTTTTTTTATGACTTAACTTTGATCCCCCTCATGATTTTTCACTAGGATCGTTTCACTCCACAAATAACTTGATTAGACAGACCATTTTCCTCACTCATGCCCTCATAGCCCTACCTTGTTGTCCTTTGCTTACCTGTCCAATCATTTTTTGAAATGGAGCACTTCCTACTCATCAGGAGTTTCTGTAGTGCCTTTCTCGTTCATCATATTCCACCATAATTTATGATTACAACACTGATTCCATCTTCCTTTTTTTCAGCGCCAGGAGTTGGTTAAAATATGCCTTCAAGATCTTGTATTTACGAGCTCTGATAATGGTTTGTGATTTTTGAAAAACTCAATATTGTTGCGCTACGCAAACTCCCAGTTTTGACTAGTCGACAGCGGTGCTACCAGATCTGATGTTGAGGTAGATTCGAAGCCCAGGATGTTTGTGAATTCTTCCTGAAATATCGTTGAGGCATCAGACAGATTTTATTCCACAGGTATTTCATGCTTCCTCCTCTACACATAATTTTCAAAGAGAGTTAGCGCTCAGAGTTTTGGATTATCAGGCTTGCATAAGTTGAAGCAGACCTTTCCTCACACCATTCTATCATTGTCTCCCCTCATTTCAAACCTATAAATTTCACTACCTACATGTCAAAGTATGATACATCTGCTCACCATAGCTACTAAGCTCACAGTATCCAAGCAGTTCTATCCCTTGCATACGCAATGCGCTACCTAGAGGTGTTTCTTAACCACATTGTTTCTCCACTGTCTCCTCTGACACTTAAGTCAGGCATTTTCTACCCAGATTAAAAGGCCAATTACAG
The DNA here is from genome assembly GCA_010110895.2 of Picea sitchensis. Lineage (NCBI taxonomy): Eukaryota > Viridiplantae > Streptophyta > Pinopsida > Pinales > Pinaceae > Picea > Picea sitchensis. The sequence goes on along the minus strand of SNQJ01S0006791.1, from coordinate 170,912 downwards.
TGTATCCTCTCATTTTCTAGGCGTTCACACCTGCACAAATCCAAGGGAGGGATTTCCATATCCAGTTTTACCTTACTAGCAATCAATCTGGTTTAAGGGAAGTTCTTGTAAAAGTGCATCATTTTCCATTTGAACCTTTAATTTAGGTCTTCCAAGTTATTACCACTTCATAGCCACAAGAATATCTCATCCTAAACTATGGAGACTCCTCAGATGAAGAATTCACATAAGGGGGGTAAGGTAGTTAGAATTGAACCTGTGGATATGCATCTTTTTGAGACAAAGCCCATGGCAAGAGAAGTTTTTAAAAGAGTGGGATGCCTCTCTTTCTGCCAGAATATGCAAAGAGGTCATCCTGAGGTGAAAATGCATTTTTCCTTACATTTTGATGGTTGGAAGACCAAGGTAGTGGATTTAGAATTTGAGGTGACTCAGCCCTCTATTTCAGCTGCAACAGGAATCCCTATCACAGGTGAGAAATGGTTTAAATCCATGGTGTTGAATGTAGCCTATGCCAAAGATTTCCTTAAGCCTGAACATCAAGTTGGTGATTTGTCTAAAGGTGTGCCAAGGAATCAGCTAATTGAGTAGTTTGACAAGATATTGAGGACCATTCAGAGATACTTTACATCTGAAGGGAGGTTCAACACATTATACTAGTACCATATAAGTCTTCTATTGCATTTTACTGGTAAAATTGAAATGAATATTCCCTACTATTTTCTAAGGAGCATAGGCAAGATGTCAGACAGGATTCAATTCAAGTCTAAGGATGTGGATACTAGCAACTTTCACTCTGGATTGATTACAATGCTAGTTTCTGAAGAACTGGGTAAGAAAGATATCTCATGGGAACATTTTATTATTGCTTCTCACTTCAAGTTGGATATAGCAGCCACTCCTCGGTCGCAAAAAGAAATACCTTTATCATCCACCAGTGCTTCTAAAGCAGGTACCTGGAAGAAGAGAAAGGGCATAGTTCATGTTCAAGATTCATAGGTCATCAAGGAGTTCATAGGAACTGCGGAGGGACCTTGTCATTCCTCATAGAGAGATTTTTCACCCCCTCCTCCACGGGAGTTAGAAATAGTTCCTTCTACTACTAAAACTACAACAAAGAAAGGGAAGAAGCTACACTTCTCCCCATCTTCTCTAGTAGCCAGAACCAAGTTCGGGAAATCTTTCACAATATCATCAACTCCTAAAGAGGTTGTTGAAGAACATTCCCTACCAAAAGCCTCTATCCTACAAAAGAAGAAAGGTAAATTCATTTTAAAGCCTGTGGAGAAGAAAGAAGAAACCCCTATGCAAAAGAAGAAAGATAAAGGAAAAGGTATCAAGAAGCCTAATGAGATAGACAAGGAAATTCCTATGCAGAAAGAAGAGGAGACCATGAAAAATCATGTTGAGAATGTTCATGTCACTACTCAACCTGACAACCAGACATTCAAAATATTAATTAGGAAACTTAGGGATGATAGGAAGGAGGTGGCTCAGTTGAAAGTAGAAGCCATGTTTGACAGGGTTAAGATGAAAGAACTCATGGATGGATATAGCCACACTCTTGACCTGGCAAGGTTTGCAGCAAGAAAGGCCTAGCCTCTCCATAGGGAGCTCAAAAACCTTTACAAGCAGAACATAGACTTTCAATCTCAGAATAGGAAGCTCAAAGTAGAGTTGCAACATTTTCAAGATGAAGTGGCTCAAAGGAACTTGTAGGTATTGGTTGAAGCTGTTATTGAAAAGGAGACACTAGCAGCCAAGGAGAGCATAGCTCCATTGAAGAAACCTGCCACTACTAAAAGGAAGAAGCCTGTTGTGCCAAAGGAGGATCCTCCTTATCCAATAAAGAGTTGAGGTTAAGTGTCAGGTTGATGAAGTAGTTGGTGAAAGGTGAGCCCGATTTTTGAAGATGGTCCCTTTTTGTGAGGATAAACTATTGTTGAAACATTACCTCTAGCACCTATACAAGATTCTAAGTGCTTATTGTTCATATTTTTGGGTTTTTTATGAATAATTAACTCCTTTGGAAGTAATAGTGCAGACATTCCGTAGCGCTATGAATCTACAGAATAGTCTATTTTTTATGTTCCACCGGTTTTCTACCTACAATGTTGTCGAATTGCCTGAAGATAATGGTGTTGCTACTACTCGAGGTTGCTACTCGTTCTTCACATGTCCAAGTGAAGGTGCTTCATATTTTGATCACACTACCTAAAGTTTGATAGAACACACAGGCGGGCGCTACCTAAATTTGCTACCAAATTTCTGGTAGAGACAAAATTTAAACAGAGACGCACCAGAATGGCGCTACCGAAATTCACTACCTAAAATCTCATAGAGACCGAAGCTTGCACAGAGGATAGGAAGGTTTGATGCTACCTTTTCTACTTGTCTAGTTTTGAGGTTGCACTACAACTCTCATGAAATTTGGTGAAGGAACTACAAAGTGAGCTACTTAGAGTGCTACCCAAAGATGCTACCAACAGATACCAGGAATCCAGGAGGATCGAGATAACAACTTTTTTGATAGCTGATGATGGAGATAATTGCAGAAACAATAGTTGGCAACATGATGAAAGCCACATGCCCCTAAAGGACACATGGAATACAAGGAGTTGTGCACACAAGGGGGATCAAGTTAGTTCGAAGATTGGTTGGATTAGTCACCAACACTTTCCCATTTTATAGCATAGGTTGTTAGTCAAGTTGTTAAATGGAATAAATTCTTAGAGATTTTCATGGGAAGGAGTCCATCTCGCACCTCCAACTATTGCCTCCCTTTTGTTATAAATAGATAGATGAAATTCTTTAGTAGGTTCGAATGGTTGAGCAAGGTTCCCTTATACTATAATATTTTGATGAAGTTAATGTGAATTGGTTATGTACTTGATTTGAGACATCTTGGTTAATAGAAATCAACTTCTCTTTCTGTCTTATTTTCTTCTGATGCTAAAGTGTTCATGCTTTGAATGATTCACATGAATGGTTGTGGTGATATTATTATCTTTGTTTGATTATTATATTATCATGATGTTTCTTTAGTGTCCTTAAGTTCTTAACTCAAGAATATCTTGTGTTGAGATTCTTTCTTCCTTAGGTTGTTTGCAGACCTAATGTTTACAACAACCCCTACATTACTCTCACTGAATTCTTCCCTCTGTTCATACTTACTCCCAATTACTGATTGAAGTTAGACAAAACCTTGAATGCTCGTGCATTTTAGCCCTGATTTCTGATCTGGAACATTATCATCTTGAGTCTTAGCCATTTGACCCCTTAAAAATCTTTTACATTCACATATAACCTAATGGGTATTGGGCTTGCCTTCCATGCAATCTGAAGGTGATTCCTAGTGCTAACAGGCGTGACAATGCATAGACTCAACACAATGAACTCCATGGGAATAAGTGCTTCCTGACTGTATACTAATCGGAATGGTGTATGTCTTGTCAAATTCTTACAAGTAGTATTATATTTCCATATTATTGCAGGAATCCTTAGGTCCCAGTCATCTTGACTTACATTACATATATTTGTTAGTGCATGCTCTAGGATATTGCTAAACGCTTCCACTGTTATGTTCTCTTGAGGGTGATAAGGTGTGCCCTTATGGTGATAAATCTAAAATTCTTCTGTGAAAGAATCAATAATTCTATTCAAAAAATGTGTTCCCTGATCACTCATAAGTATTCTCCGACATCCAAACTTTGTAACAACATTCTCAAATAGAAACCACGCAGCAATATATGAGTTGTAATCTCTGACAGGTTCTGTTGCAACCCATCAGGTCAAATAATTTGTCGCAGTGATTATATATCTTGATATTGACATTTGTTTGGTGGGTTAATCCGTAGAATGAAATCAACTTCCCATTTATCATAATCCTACAATGTAACTTGCAGTATTAAGAGCATTTCATCTCTTTTGGATGGCTTCCTGACTCACTGACAGAAATCACAGGTCTGACAGAACTCCTTAGTATCCTTATGAAGGGTGGGCCACCAATTTTAGGTAGCTAGAGAGGTAGTAGTGGGGTCCTAGAGGGCCCATAGTGATAATAGTGGAGGCCATTCAATGTAAGGTGGACTATGTTCACTATATTATTAAATAAGGCCCACTATGGTAGTTAGATATAATAAATGTAAGAGGACTTCTTATAAGGTTCTACTTCTAGAAGATTCCTCCTCTAGAATGTTCTTAGGTAATGGTAGCACTATATAAAGAGGTTCAAGCAATGTAATGGGACATGAAGAGAATTATTGTATTTGGAACGGTAGCTCAATAGGAGGATGCCCCCTCGAAGAGGCAAGTGAACAGGAGAGGATCCCTTCCATAATAGGATCCATTGTATGGTGTTGTCCTACCTCAAGGGTTTGGTAATAATATAGTGTGGTTTCTTATATCTTTCTTTGTGGATCTATTCTGTATTAAGTATTTGTGGTGATTATATTTGTAGATCTATTCAGGAACTTAAAAAGAATGTTAGGTAGCTAGAGAGGTAGTAGTGGGGGCCCAGAGGGCCCATAGTGATAATAGTGGAGGCCATTCAATGTAAGGTGTATTATGTCCACTATATTATTAAATAAGGCCCACTATGGTAGTTAGATATAATAAATGGGTAGTTAGATATAATAAATGGGTAGTTAGATCTAATAAATGTAAGAGGACTTCTTAGAAGGTTCTACTTCTAGAAGATTCCTCCTCTAGAATGTTCTTAGGTGATGGTATCACTATATAAAGAGGTTCAAGCAATGTAATGGGATATGAAGAGAAATATTGTCTTTGGATCTGGAGCTCATTAGGAGGTTTCCCCCTCAAAGATGCAAGTGAACAGGAGAGGATCCATTCTATAATAGGATCCATTGTATGGTGTTTCCCTACCTCAACGGTTTTGGACATTTCTTATGTTCATGTTATGGTGAATGGTTTATCGTTTATTCTTGGTCTTATTGAAGTATATTTGTAGATATATTCAGGTACTTAACAATTGGTATCAGAGCACTTTCCTTGGCAGACATTGTGGGCAAATATTTTTGTTTTTGTAGATTTTTTTTTGGAGAAGCAAAAAGAAGGCCGCGACATTCCAGAAATTTTTGGTATATTTCTGTAAAAAAATTGCAGAAAAAATTTGTAGATTTGAATTCCTCTCAGAGAAATACCCAAGTTGAAAAACAAATCGTCTGAACTGGAGTCCGGGAAGTCAAGATATTGAAGTTTTAAAATATGCAATTTTTTAGGGTTTTTTCCGCAGATGACGACGCGATTGTTTTTTATTTATGTAGCCTATGGAGGCCGAATTTGTCCAAAAAAGTTACATATCTGAGTTCCTCTCACAATTTCACCCAATTTCAAAAAACAAATCAGTCGAACCAAAGTCCGAGAAGTGAAGTTATGAGCATTTTACATTCAGTATTTTTTTAGGGTTTTTCCAGAAAAAAACTGCTCTTTTCTGTCGTAACTTATTGTTCTATTTTTTGGATTATTTTTCATGATGGCTGCAGGACCGAAGAGTTCATAGGGTGATCAGATGGATATTTCCTCTCAAACCCTCAAATAAATTCTACAAATTACTGAAGCATTAAAATCCCAATTGTATGACACATTGGATGCTAGATTGCATGACCTTGCAGATGGCCTCAATGATAGTTTCGTAGTATTCAAGATTCATTGGATAGAATGCATGATAGATTTTTTATGGAGAACATCAGGGATGAATATAATCAAGAAATATATTCTTGGTATTATTTCGAGGTCGATTGTGATGATTGGTATATGGATATTTGTCATTTATGGGATGACAACTACTTTCATATTTTATTTGATGACTCTAATCCACCTTCTGTAGAGAACATCAATGTCCCACATCAGGAGGCAGTTATGATTACCAACATCCAACCTACATATTCTACAATGGTATTGTTCCTTTCATATTCAACTTTGACCCTTTCCCACTGTTATCACTGAAATTTCGTCCGCACAGGGCGACAAGAACTCAACATCATCAACACAGAAAAACAATCATCCATGGCACAAGGATTAACTCCACAGCACATCAAAAGGGCCAAAACTATACAAAGTTGGCTAAAAAGA
>SNQJ01S0006791.1:143579-164809 GCA_010110895.2 Picea sitchensis | reverse complement strand
ATTTGTTTTTAGTTTTTGTTTTTATGCTCATGTTGTTATTTAGTTTTTGCTTAATTCTTGTTCATACCTTTACTATTTTCTTTCTAACCTTTTGCATTACAGCTGTGATGCCTATCAGAGCCCAAGTAGGCATGTAAGTGCTCGCTTTTTGCTCACACATTGACGAAAAGAGCACGAACACCCACAATGTGGATGGATATTCTTATTTGGATCCATATGATAGGTATCGTTATTGGGAGCATCATTTTCAGTTGGTTATTAGGTGCCGATATCTTCCATGTGGGGTTCACATGAGAAATTAGACATGGGACCCTAGTTTACCATGGCGGTTGGACTAATTCAGCATGGTAGCTACCATTTTCCAATGGGACCCTAGTTCTCTAGTCTACTTCATCACTATGGTCCACACTTATCCATGGGACCCTGGTATATGGTTGTACATCAAGAGTTGAGGACATCGCTTTCATAAGGGGGATGGAATGTTAGGTAGCTAGAGAGGTAGTAGTGGGGGCCCAGAGGGCCCATAGTGATAATAGTGGATGTCATTCAATGTAAGGTGAACTATGTCCTCTATATTATTAAATAAGGCCCACTATGGTAGTTAGATATGATAAATGTAAGAGGACTTCTTAGAAGCTTCTACTTATAGAAGATTCCTCCTCAAGAATGTTCTTAGGTGATGGTATCACTATATAAATAGGTTCAAGAAATGTAATGGGACATGAAGAGAAATATTGTCTTTGGAGTTGAAGCTCATTAGGAGGTTTCCCCCTCGAAGAGGCAAGTGAACAAGAGAGGATCCCTTCCATAATAGGATCCATTGTATGGTGTTTCCCTACCTCAAGGGTTTTGGATATTTCTTGTGTTCATGTTATGGTTAATGGATTATGGTTTAATCTTAGTCTTATTGGAGTATATTTGTAGATCTATTCAGGTACTTAACAACCAAATTCCCATGTGCAAACGTTTATGAGCCATCACTTTCCCTACATAATGGACTCCTGCAATTCCTTCATGTTCCTCAAAAAATATCATAGGCTGCTCATGCTCCAGTAAAAATCATCGAAGAACACAATTTGTTCCCCTATTATACAAATTCCCCGCTATGAGTTGATAATGTCTTGCCTTTACTACTAACTTCTTCTTCTACGCAATCATAATGTCAGGTGGGGATACTCTTGTTCTCAAGAACTGGACAACATCTACAAATTAATCATCAACCATATGTATTGTGAACACATGTGCATCTAGTAGACTGTCATACACATTTCTTGCATCTCCCCCTGTTAATATGCGTGACAAATTATCAGGTATTTTATTTAATTTTATTGGTTTCACAATCACTTCAAAATCATACTCTTGAAATAATAACATCCATCTACATATCTTCCCCATAAATAATGGCTTATTGACTAAGTATCTTAGTGTAGAATGATCCATTTACATATTGAAATATGATCCCAATAAATAATGCCTAAACGTATATAGTTCATACACCATTTCCAATCCTTCACACTCTATAGGAGTATAATTATGTTTGACAGTCGACAAATTTCTACTGGAAAATTCAATGGGATGATCCAAACCCCCTTCCCCTAGATGATCTAGGACTACACCTAGAGCTATAGATGATGCATCTACATGAACATGTAATTCCTTTTTCCCATATTGTAACATACAGAACCACCCATAGGCTAGGCACGTTAACTCATAAATTCAACTCTAAATTGATTTCAAATTTATGATACCATTTAATTAATAACTAAGCATGAAAGAATCATGATAAAAGCACATGCAATAATACAAATGCATGTTGCAGTATAGAAGAATGTTTAAACATGCCATGCACAACAATAAACAACAAGCATGAATATTATACAATACACATCTCAGAGATATTAATTAATACACAATGGAAACAAATATACCACATAACAACACATGATAGAGACCACTTATCTTTAACAAAATGATTCACCAACTAGATGCAGACCAAGGACGTTCCACCCAACCATAGACACTGTTGTTCCATGTCTCAACACTAATGTCACCTCCGATCCAGGGATTTGAATCCAAAAGGATGGTTCTAGGGTGTTGGCATAGGGGTTGATCCGGGGTTTAACGCTTTAACAGTGCACCAACAAAACCCTAACTACCGGCCTTTTTGGCAACACCTGTGAAGCAAATGAAGTCTCACCCGAGGTAGTCGCAGGGGGGGTTGTAGGGATCAAGTTTCTACAACCTAGATGGGACACATATATATGATTATAATACTTAAAAAATCACTTAGAATTTAACATTCAATAGTCTTTAATCCTTTATTCACATCGCAAGTAAAACCCTAATTACAAAACAATGCAATATTCAACAAGATCTAAGAATATCTGACCATTTAGCACATAGAATCAACAGATCTAGCATTGATCCAAGTTATTAAGAACTAAGATACTATATCATATGCATATAACATACATAAATATTCATCACTAAGAATAAATCACATCAACAACACAAAGAAATTACAAAACATAATATGCATGGTTCACCCCCAGCATGGGGCTACGTTCATCAACTCTTCTTCTCTTTACTATCTTCTTTCAATGCACAGAGCCATAAACAAAATAAAAATAGGACAGGAGATCTGCATGCACATCTCTATATCCTCCTTCCCTGAGCTTGGAAGAGCACAGATCCTTCTTACAATCACTTACACTTAGATCTGCAAGTTCTCAACACACATTATGCACAAAGCATTTACAGCTATTTGAACTTAGCTCACTGGATTACAACTGACTCCTTATTACATCGCTTAGCTATCTATTTATATATTTAAAAAGGGGCCTAAACATGGGTAATACTCATGGGCTGACATCTCATACCCGTTACATAAACCCTAAACCCAAAAAACCCACAAAATGGGGCGCGATCTTGTGATCTCTGATTCGCCAGGTGCTTCGCCTTCGACCAACCCATCGAAGTCCCAAAAATGGTCAAACATGACCAAGGTTCTCCAAAACTTGGTCGAGGGACAACAGGCCCCCAACACTTACCTGTGACTCATCCCAAGTCACTCTGATCTGGGCAAATCTTCTTCGAAGGCCTTGAGCTTGGCTTGAGCTACTTAAACCTGCTACAACGCTAGAGCCTCATGCTCGCCGAACTCCTGAACAACTTTCTTGGTCACTGGTCCTTCTAATCATTGCTCCAGCGTGGTAACTACTTGTTCTAGTTGTGCACCTTGTCCCTGGATCTCCTCAAAAAGTGTGCAGGCTTCATCATGCATTGGTTGTATCCTCTGGGTCACTTCCATGAATTTACTCTAGATGGAATGGACCTGTTGTTGAACGGTTCGTTGTTCTTGGGACCTTTTCATCCTCTCGACTGTTGACAGCGGCTTCAATTGTGCTTGTAGTGTCATTTCTTGGTTCTTTGCCTCCTTGAGCTGTGACTCCAATGTCCTTATTTTTGGATCCTCTACAAGTCCCTCATAACTCCACACACTTCAACTGCTTAATTTCTTTCATTCTAAGGCCAATGCCTTGATTCTTTCAACTATGCTCTGAGTAGTTTCTTCCCTCTGATCTTTCACTTCCTGCATAGTGCTTGTCATGACTTGCAGTTCCAGTTAGGCCACTCTTTCTTGAAGCTTCTGAATAGATTCAATGAGCTTCTCCACTTGACTCTCCATTGTGTCTTCTTCTATCTATGCGAGGCCTGGCATAGAGTGAAGTGATCTGGTGACTGCCTCCTTGACTCCCATATGCTTTGTGAGAAGTCGTTCTTTTTCCTTCTGGATATGCACTTTATCCTCTGTAAACTTCGCCTGGAGGTAATATTTCTCTTGTTGCGCAACTTGGAATTACTCTAGGGCTTATTCTTTTTCTTGATTTAATGCCTCTGTGGCCTTCTCCTTTTCATCTTGGACCCGACGAACGTGAGCCTCTGTAAAATATTCTAATCTACATAGTTGCGTAGGCTCATCTCCTACTTTTGTGTCCCTTGTTGAAAATGACGTAGTAGACACTACGTGGCTTGAATAAAGAGTTTGTTGTACCCCTTTGAGCTCCGCCTCGATCCTATCAAAAAATTTCTCCTTTTTGTCTTTACTTGACTACAAAATGTCCTCTAAGGTATCTGATACAGCGGCGATGATGAGCTCAATATTATCTACTGCCAGCATAGTCTGAAATGGAGGTTTATTGGCTTTTGACTTTTTTCGCGATGAAGATTTCTTCAGGGAAATATTACTTGTCTTAGATGTCTCAGACTCCGTGATGGGATCCTTAGGTGGTGTCACTTCACCATGTTCATGCTTGTTTTCTTCCCCTTTTTCCTCTTCTTTGTCTACTTCATCATCTCCTCCTCCTTCAGGTGAATCTGGTGTAGTTTCCTTTGATACGTTGTTCAATTCTTGTACCTATTCCTTCTTTTTATTCCTGTTGTTGTTGGTTCCATCATACTCTTCTCGAGTGACTACATGACTTTTGATGAGGTCAGGGTCAGAGAGTTCTGTCTGTTTGACTAGTACAAGGAAATCTGTAGGCCATTCCTTGCTTATTTATTCCATGTCCTCCTCTGTGAGTTTGTAATAGGACTGAAGCTCTTCCTTGTGTTTGTCCCCATGTGTAGTGATGTAAATGAAGTGCCTATCTGCATAGAAATTTGCAGGTGGCCTGAACCTGCGTAGGGTATTCAATGTCATGTGAGGGAAAGATTCAATGGCCCTCTTCAACTATAAATAATATGTGTGTAACACCACATTGGATTGCCATTGTTTTTCCATGTCGCTCGAATACCAGATCATAGTGAACTTCACGGCCAGTGGTTCAGATAGCTCAATTTCAGGGAAGGTCGGTCCTTCCAACATCTACCAAGCAATGAAGGCAATGAGAATCATCAACCAGCTAAAATGAAACTTGTATCCCTATTCCTGTGATTCGCAGAAATCTTGCTCCAACTGGTTGATGAGGTAGCTTGCCCAGTTCATTTGCATCCCTTCGACACATTTTCCTGCGAGGTCTACGATGAACCCCGTGACCTGCCTTGGTCGGTTCTTCCCGACGATCTTACTAGCGATCAACTGGCAAGCTTAGCGCACTGTGCCATTCTGGATGGAGGCTACCTTGTAGCCTCGTTTCCCTTTCTCTACATCGTCATAAGTTTCTTTTATATGTTGCGCCAGGGCACGATCTACAACCTTCTCTGGGTAAAAATACTAAGGGTTGGGTCCTTGCATGCTTAATCCGGTGATCCGATGGATCATCACCGGATCTACTGTGATGTGCCAATACAACCATAGGTAACCACCATGGTAGCATGATAGGAGGATTTTAATGTATAGGTTAACCTCTTGATGTATGTCGAAGTGTGATATCTTCATCACATTGAATATGGTTGATCTTGCGATGTCAATAGTCCACAGCCGGGGGATTATCTTTGATTTCTTACCCATTGTATTTGTCAAGTACTTGTTAGGTGAGAGCATGCCATAGTTCTAGCGGTCTCCTAAGTTGAATTCAATGATATTTAGCATCATAGTTTTTCCTAACTGTGCATATCCCCTTCAGGAGGTACGCAGTAATCAGTGTATAGTAGAAGTCCCTTAGGATTCTATCACAACTAACAAAGCTATCCAGAGGTAGGATATAGTTAGGAAGGATTGAAGGGATGAGATTCACATTCACCAAGTCATCATGATGCTTGATTCTCTTCTCTGTCGCAATTCAGGAGTGGCATAGGCCCCTACCTCGGCAGGATCCGTCGACCTCCCAGTCAAGGATCATTCTCTGATCTCTGATATTGAAGCATCTCTTCGACTCCCTACTGTAATATCCTCAACCGATATCCACATGCCATTTTCTATGCTCCTCCCATGCGAACAAGCACTAGGAGAAAGCTTCTCTCACTCCACGTGACCATCAGCGTGACCACAGACTTAACCCCAAAAGGTGCATCGCGTTTCACGATTTCCGGACTTCTGTTGTGAGTCACCCTGACTCCTTCGATTCCTGAAACCTTGAAATGGGATAATGGTCCCTAGATCCTCCCTTTAATTCTTCATTGATGTGATCTTCGACTATGATCTGGGGCCGTACTTTCGATCACATCGAGATTTCGCGTGTCGGGGTTTTGTGAAGTGGTTCACCTCCACTCTCCTGATGTCCGAACTCCTGATACTTCAAAACAGATGGCCCATATCCTTCCTCAATCCAACGTCTTAGATCAAGTCACATCCACTCCTAACTCTCAAAATGTCGATATTTTAGAGCACCAAATCAATGGCTCGCGCTCCCCTGGATTTGACGACCATCATCGAGTCATGAACGCAGATTTCACGAGTTCTTATAATTCTTCCCTTTGACTTATCCAGTTCATGAGTCAGTGAGAGGTTGATCTCTCGACATGTGTCCTTTCTATATGGACGGCTAGGATTGTTGCGGCTCCTAGCTCCTTGATAATATTCCAATATATGATCCTCCGATGTACGTGGATATCTGCCACGCATCCTCTAAATCCGACGGTCCATAATGACTTTGCGCATTTTGTTTTCAGGAAGTTGGATTCCTCTTCCCTACAATCCTTTCGATGTTTGATTCTCCGAACACCCCAGAATCTACTGCCACCTATCCTCTGACAATGGATGGTTCCTATCTCTTCATAACTTTTAGACTTCGCAAAGTCCACTCTTTTGTACACTATTGAAGGGTTTAATCCTTGTAATATCCCCAACGACGAGCTCTGTTGTAATCATGTTTATGAATTGTAAATCATGTTTTGTAGGTCGGTGATTCAAGTATTGATAATCTGATAGACTTATGTGTTTATTAGGCCAGAGAGCCTAAGTGTTAAGGCCAGGATGCATGTTATTGTATATGTATTATGCAAAACATTAATAAAAATATAAACATCGCTACGTGCAAACTGACCACGAAGAAAGAGTGATGGGGGACTAAGCTTCCACAGAGTGGGTAAGGGAAAGGGGATGAAAGGTTGGAAAGAGAGTCTATTGTTGAGCCTAGGGCTAATCTTGGGGGCTTAAGACCTTGGGAATAATAATTTATTATTATTCCAAAAGCTATGTGACAAACATGCTTTTATCCTAAGTCCTGGGAGAGGCAATGCGTGCAGCTTTAAGTGTGCAAAAGGGAATGCATGCATCCCTAGAAAGACAAGTGTCAAACTCAGCACATGCAGTTAAAAGATGAAGTGTCAGCTGAGTTGGGGGTTCGTTCTCCATTCTATCGTTGGTTGTCTGAACTGTGTGACCTCTATGTCTAAGCTCTGCATATCGCGCATATCTCTAAAAATGGAAACTGTGAGACCTCTCTGATTTTCTGGTGTATTCTCATAAATTTTATCTGGTCTCTGCATTCAGCCTCCATCCTCGACCTCTACATAATTTCCTGTTACACATCCTGTAACCGGTAAATCGTGAGCCGATTTGTGTCTTCTGTAGAACCCGACACTTGGATAATCGCCTGAGCGTGCTGTGTTTTAGTGTTTAGTCATTGCTATTTACGGGATTATGCCCATTTTCTGTTGTGGTCGTCATCTTGGTGTCAATCGAGTGATAATTTTTTTGTGGTTTCCCTCACCCGGTTAGAATTGATTCAAAGGGTGTGCTAAAGAAGCTGGTTGTCAGTCCTATGAGCAACTCCCTTCAGGTGAGAGAGTCTGTTGGGAAGTGGTTTTCTCCCAGAGAGAGTCGAGCACCAACTTCAGAGCTCTGATAATTCCTGATTCGACTTGTTTTCAAGGCCCAGAGAGGGAGCTGAAGCACAAATGGACTATTCTTGTGAAGGTGTATACTCTCGGGCGGAACAGGCATGTGGGGAATTAGATTCTGTTAGTAGTGGGCATAAGAAGGCTCCTGGAGAGAATCCTTCTGGTTTCTTTGTGCAATTTTCCTATAACCTCATCCTATCCTAGGATTCCCTTGCCTTGGGTGGATCTTAGTCCCACCTCAAGGGTGACCCACTGTTGAGCGTGATGAGCAGTGAGGTCTAAAGCTGGGAGGTTTGTGGAAGGTCTACACGTGGTTGGTGGAATTACCACATTTTCAAAGATAAGTATCAGTTTGTGCTTAATATTATGTTTTGCATGCCTGTGATGCTTATATGTTATCATCTATTCTGTTGTGCATATGATTTATTGTTAATGTCCTCGATGATGTATATTAGCAGTAATCATGTGCTTACTTTGTATTGTTTGATTAAATATGTTAATTAGATTTAATATGCATGTTATATATATAAGTATGAGAATGTTTTGTGTGGTAGCGTTGCCCAGCAAGTGGATTGGTGGTCGGGGACATTACAATATGGTATCAGATCCATAGTTTCAATGTTGATCCTAGATGGGTCGGATAAGTGGTCTTTGGACCCAAGGTTTCAAGAGGAAATTGTGTTTGGAGGACTAATTTTGAACCTTAGATTGTCTATGAGTGACAAGAAGTTACTTGTCCATGTCACAAAGCTCAGGAGGAATAGCGGTAGACTAAAACTGCAGCCGTAGATCAGCTATGTGGAGAAGATCTAGACCGTCCAATCCATGTCCAGACACTAAGGAGAGCACACAGGAGATATCACATCTCGGCCATGAGATATAATCATGTGGACCAACAACTGTTGGATCCAGGGAACTTACACAAGGTTTAAAACCCTTTGGAGTTGCACAGGAGTGTGGAAATCATGATAGGTGAAGCCCTGACTTCATCAAGACCGTCCATCAGGAGGGACACGTGGAGAGAGATCAGCCTTTCACTGACTCATGAATTGAAAATGTAAAAGGGCAAGTTCGTGAGAATTTGCAAAACATTAATTCGCGATTAGATCACAACCATTGATCAAGGAAAGATCTAGAGTGTTAATTGTCCAGGAAGAATTTCGGTTTTTTGGGAACCGGGAGAAGTGTTGACGCACAAACTCCCGAAGCCCGAAATCAGGAAATCCTGATGAGCCAAAGTAGTGATTCGGGATGATGTCACTGGAATGGATGAGGACACATGGGATATGTGCCACATGCTAGTGGTTCTCGAAGGAAAAAGTAGAAGTAGTGGGGCCAGATGGTGTCACCTAGAGTAACGTGGAACTTCTTAAGAGAAACACATGTCACCACCCTGGTTGGTGACAACTGTGCTTTGGGACCGATTGCTAGAAAGGTCAGAAGTTTAGAATTTGGGTGTTGGAGAGGGAAGAAAGGGTGAAATCCTCTAGGACGGAAATCCCAAAATCCCGAAACCCGAAACCCTGAAGTTCCGATTAGAGAACCTTGATACCTAGCGCTTGGTCATGCCTTTGGTCACCTGGGTTTGGAAAATGAGAGAAGAGGACTAAGGCCTCAGTGCACTATAGAGCCGAGCAGAGCTCGAAAAATTCATGGAAACTGAACATTTCTTGAATCAAGTAGTTTATGAATGCTATAGGAATTGTTAACGAATAATGACCTGACAAATTTTGGTTGCCTACACATTGTGTTTGTAGAAGGTTAACGAGTGCCAAAACCATTTAGAGTTGCCACTAAGGGTAAAGAAATGGGGAAGGAACAAAATGCTTCCAGTTCAGAGAACGAAGCAAAAGGAATGGTTGTTCATTTGGGAGTTGAAGGATCGAACTCCAATGGCCATGGTGAAGAGATATATAAGGAAGGAAACATGAATAATATCATTGAATGATTGCAAAAGGATGCCCAAACTCATCAAGCAGATAGCAGAAAGCTCAGAAAAGTTCAATAAAAACAAGGTGAATTTAACATAAAGATGTTAAAGTGTTTGGAGAGAATAGAAAAGAAGTTGGATAAGGAGAGTGACTCGAGAAAAACAGGGAGTCACCAGACTTCTGATGGAAGAAGGTCAAGGAGTGTAGGTAGACACCATCATCACTACCAAGGTCACTCCAAGAGAAGGACACATAATAGTTCAAGCCCATCTCCTACCAGAAAGCACAGGAGATATGGAGTGGATGAATTGAAGGGAGATATGAACAAGATTAAGCCTCCTATGTTTGATGGAGAACATTAGAAGGAGGAAGATGTTGAGACATGGTTTCTTGGCATGAGAAAATATTTGCAGCTAGAGAATTATTCCTCTCATGCAGAAGGAAGAATTGCAATGTATCAACTAAAAGGAAAATCATCCATGTGGTGGGATCAGCTTGTGCAGGTGCAACAGATTAGAGAGAAAGATATCACTTGGAAGTAATTCAAGAGGTGTTTCAAGAAAAAATACTTGACTAAGAGATATTATGACAGGAATATGAAAGAGTTCTTTGAACTCAAGCTAGGCAGCATGACCATTGATAAGTATGAACGTAGGTTCTTGGAATTGTTGAAGTATGTTCTGTTCATCAAAGAGGAGACTGTCAAGATTCAAAGGTATTTGAGTGGACTGTCATCTTCCATCAGGGACAAGATCCAATATGATGACCCCAAGATCATGGAAGAAATGATAAGTAGATTGAAATGATTATACAAACAACAAAGAGAAAAGCCTACCTTTTAGAAGCCTTGGGATGACCAGAAGAATTTTAAGAAAGAGCAGAGGCAGAAGAGAAACAAACCTCCCTTTTTCAGAAACAAACCTAAAGGACATCCAACATTTAGAGAACCGAGAATGGCTGAAGTAGGGGAACAAAGGCCAATATAGATGCCCATTCAGTGTTGGGGCTGTCAGGGAAACCATAACTACAAAGATTGTCCCCACAAAAATGACAAAGTGAGAGTTATCCATAATTTTTAGCAAGATTAAACAGTGGAGGACATGGGCAGTAGAATACCAAGGATCTATGTGGCCTTGGGCAACAAGCAAGCTGAATTTAAATCGTACATGATTGAAGTAGAATGTATGATCAACAACTATGCCTTTACTATTTTAATTGATTCAGGGGCTAGCCATAGTTATGTAGATCCTAGAGTGCTGGAAAGTTTGCAATTGTTGAGAAGCAAACATCAAAAATCTTAGTTAGTTCATATGGATACATGAACTAAGAGGAAACTCACTGAGTTGGTTAAGTCATGTCCAGTAGACATGAATGGACTGAGCACAAAGGTTGAATTGAATATTCTGCCTTTAGGGTCTTATGACTGTCTAATTGGGATGGATTGATTGGACCAACACCATGCCATATTGGACTATCTTAATAAGGAATTCACTTGACTAGATGAGGAAGGGAATTGGAAACTAGTCCAAGGAATTCCCAGATTTGTTGCTATCAGAGAAATCTCAATAATGCAGCTGAAGAAGTGCTACAAAAAAGGTTGTCAATTATTTGCAGCCCATGTAGAGGAAACACCTAAGGATAAGGTGTCAAGTATCGAAGACCATGAGGTACTAAAAGAGTTTGAATATGTATTTCAGGAGGTTCCCGCACTGCCTCCGAAGAGAGATATTAACTTCTCTGTGAATTTGATGCCTGGATCAGCTCCAGTGTCAAAAGATCCTTATAGAATGAGTACGCCAGAGATGAAAGAGTTACAATTGCATCTTGAAGAGCTTCTGAAGAAGGTTTATATACACCCAAGTGTGTCACCTTGGGGAGCCCTGGTTCTATTCATGAAGAATAAATATGGAATTCAAAGATTGTGTATCGATTTCAGACAATTTAACAAAGTGACTGTAAAGAACAAGTATCCTCTACTGAGGATTGATGACCTCTTCGATCACTTGAAGGATGCGAATATATTTTCAAAGATAGATCTCAGGTCGGGATATCACCAGGTAAGGATAAAGGATGAAGACATCAACAAGACCACCTTTAGAACAAGGTATGGTCATTACGAGTTCACAGTGGTGCCATTTGGGTTGTCAAATGCACCCATTGTTTTTATGTGTCTGATGAATGGTGTATTCAGGGACTATTTGGAAAAGTTTTTCATATTCTTTTTGGATGACATTCTGGTGTATTCTAAGTTGGAGGAAGAGAATGAACAACATCTGAGGATGGTGTTTTAGGTGCTAAGAGAGAAACAATTGTATGCCAAGTTGAGCAAGTGCTCGTTTTATCAGGAGCAGATCCATTACCTGGGGCATATTATTTCAAAGGATGGGATAGTTGTAGACCCTTAGAAGATTGAGGCCATTAGAGGATGGTCAGTGCTAAAGAATGTGACATAAGTGATATCCTTCATGGGTTTAGTTGGTTATTATAGAAGGTTTATCGCAGGGTTCTCAAGGATAGCTCACCCTATCACTTCCTTGCAAAGGAAGGAGAATAAGTTTCAGTGGACAAAGGAATGTGAGAAAATATTTCAACAATTGAAGCAACTGTTAACTAGTGCTCCAATATTGAGGATTGCAGATCCAAATGAAATTTTTTTGGTATGCACTGATTCATGCAAAGAAGGACTGGGAGGAGTCCTCAATCAGAATGGAATTGTAATTTGTTATGAATCCAGAAAGTTGAAAGAGCATGAAAGGAACTACGCAACTCATGATTTGGAGTTGGAATCCATAGTACATGCTCTAAAGAAGTGGAGGCATTACCTCATGGGAAGGAGTTTTGAACTAAGAGTAGACCTTAATGGTCTAAAGTACTTGTTTGATCAGCCAACCTTGAATGCTAGATAGAGTAGGTAGCTGGAGTTTCTTTGTGAGTACGATTTTGATATCAAGCATATCAAAGGGAAGGAGAATAAAGTAGTTGATGCACTCAGCAGAAGAGTACATGAATTACATGATACAACCATTATCATGTACCGAAATGATATTAAAAGCATAATTTCAGAGGCTACAAATACAGATTTGCAGTACAAGGATTTGGTAGAAAAGCTACAACAAGGTGAGATGCCATAGAAAGTGGAAAATTATAAATTGGGAACCGATGGAACACTTCTATACAAGAAAATAATTTATGTACCTAATGTCCAGGACTTGAAACATATGATTTTGAATGAAATTCATAATGTGCCTTATGCAGGGCACCCTGTATATCAAAAAACCGTGGCAACAATCAAGAGCCATCACTTTTGGCTAGGTATGAAGAAGGAGATTGCTAAATACATCTCCAGATGTATGGAGTGCTAGAAGTTTAAAGTGGAGCATATACACCCAACAGGGTTACTGCAACCTTTACCCATTCCTGAGTGGAAGTGGGAAGTGCTGACAATAGACTTCCATCACATGATTTCCCAAGACCGGCAAGCAACACGATTCAATTATGGTGGTGGTGGACAAGCTTACGAAAGCTTCCCATTTAATTTCGTTAAAGACTACTCACAAGGCAATGGATGTTGCCGACATCTTTTTGAAGGAAGTTGCACGATTGCATGGCATTCCCATGACAATTGTGTCTGACAGAGACCCGAAATTCACCTCGAATTTCTGGAAAGGGTTATTCAAAGGGTTTGGAAAGAATCTAAATTTCAGTACAACTTATCATCCTGAGTATGATGGACAGATAGAGAGGGTGAATAGATTAATACAAGACACGCTAAGGATGTATATGATGGACAAACCATGAAAATGGGAAGACTACCTACACTTGGTAGAATTCGCCTACAACAATGGGTATCAAGCATCATTGAAGGTGAGCCCATTTGAAGTACTTTATGGCAGAAAGTGAAATACGCCAGTAAGATGGGATAATCCAGCTGACAGGGTGGTAGTTGGGCCAAAGTTTCTCAAGGAAATGGAAGAACAAATGCTAAAAATCAAGTAGAATTTAAAGGTTTCCCAAGACACGAAGAAAAGTTATGTTGATAAGAACAGAACCCACAGAGAGTTTAAAGTGGGTGATTTTGTTTTCTTGAAAGTGAAAGCCAATAGAAGTTCCTTGATGCTGGGAAACTACGCCAAGTTGGCAGCCAAATTTTGTGGGCATTTGAAATCCTAGAAAGGATTGGACAAGTTTCATATATGCTTGCATTACCTACATCCATGACTGTACATAATGTGTTTCATGTTTCATTGCTTAAGAAATCTATACCTGATGTTAATCATGTAATTGAGTGAAATGTGATTCAGGTGGACCAAGAAGGTGCCATGCAAGTGCATCCCGTGTGCATATTGGACCGAAAAAGCAAACAAATCTAGAATCAATCCATAGGGATTGTAAAGGTCTAGTGGACCTGGTACAGTCCTGAGCATGTGACATGGGAGCATGAAGATTCTATGAAGGAAGAATATCCGCATCTTTTTTGAAGATTTTGAAAAATCTTGTTGATGTTGTGTGAAAGTTCGACAAAGGACAATGCAAAAATAAGGGGACGGGATTATAATATCCCTAAGGATGAGCCCTATTGTAATCATGTTTATGAATCGTAAATCATGTTTTGTACGCTGGTGAGCTGAGTATTGATAAGTTGGTAGACTTATCTGTTTATTAGGCCGGAGAGCCTAAGTGTTAAGGCCAAGATTCTTGTTCTTGTATATGTATTATGCAGAACATTAATAAAAATATAAACATCGTTGCGTGCAAACCGACCACGAGGAAAGAGTGATGGGGGACTATGCTTCCACAAAGTGGGTAAGGGAAAGGGGTTGAACGGTTGGTAAGAGAGGTTAAGTGTTGAGCCTAGGGGATAAGCTTGGGGGCTTAAGTCATTGGGAATAATAATTTATTATTATTCCAAAATCTATGTGACAAACATGTTTTTATCCTAAGTCCTGGGAGAGGCAACGCATGCAACTCCAAGTGTGAAAAAGGGAATACATGCAGCCCCAGGAAGACAAGTGTCAACCTAGGTGCATGTGGTTAAAATATTAAGCGTCAGCTGAGTTGGGGGTTCGTTCTCCATTCTGTCATCTGTTGTATGAACTATGTGATCTCTGTGTCTAAGCTCTGCATATCGCACACAACTCTGAAAACCAAAATTGTGAGACCTCTTTGATTGTCCGGTGTATTCTCATAAATTCCATCTGATCTCTTTTTCTGGCCTCCATCCTTGACCTCTACATAATTTCCTATCACGCATCCTGTAACCAGTAAACTGTGAGACAATTTGTGTCTTCTGTAGAACCCGACACCTGGATAATCGCCTGAGCATGCTATGTTTTAGAGTTTGGTTGTTTCCATTTATGGGACTATGCCCATTTTCTTTTGTGGTCGTCATCCTAGTGTCAACTAAGTGATGATTTTGTTGTGTTTTACCCCACCCAGTTGGAATTGTGTCAAAGGGTGTGTTGAATAAGAAGGTTGCTAGGCCTGTGAGAAATTCCCTCCAGGTGAGAGAGTTTGTTGGGAAGTGGTTTTCTCCCAGAGAGAGTCCAACACGAGCTTCGGAGCTCTGAGAATTCTTGATTTGTCCTATTTTCAAGGCCCGAAGAGTGAGGTGAAGCACCGATGGACTGTTCTTGTGAAGGTGTATACTTTCGGGCCGAACAGGAATGTGGGGAATGAGAGTCTATTAGTAGTGGGTGTAAGAAGGATCTTGGAGAGAATCGTTCAAGTTTCTCTATGAAGTTTTCCTGTAACCTCAGCCTAGCCTACGATTCCCTTGCCTTGGGTGGATCTTAGTCCTAGCTCGGGGGTGACCCACTATTGAGTGTGATGAGAAGTGAGGTATAAGGCTGGGAGGTTCATGGAATATCTGCACGTGGTTGGTGGAATTACCACAATTTCAAAGATAAGTATCACTTTGTGCTTAATATTATGTTTTGCATGCCTATGATACTTATATGTTATCATGTATTCTGTTGCGCATATGAGTTATTGTTAATGTCCTTGATGATTTATATTAGCAGTAATCATGTGCTTACTCTATATTGTTTGATTTAATCTGTTAATTAGATTTAATATGCATGTTATATATATAAGTATGAAAATGTTTCGCGTGGTAGCATTGCCCTGCAAGTGGATTGGTGGTTGGGGACGTTACAACCCTTGTGCACCTTCCTCTGGATCGAATGGTTGTTGGTCCTTCCACTCAGATCTGACGGATGAGATATGTTTCCTCCTGTGCGCTCTTCTGGGTGTCTAGACGTGGGATTCGACGATCCAGATTTCCTCCTCTATAGTTGATCTAATGGTTGTCAACACTCCTCCTCCTGGGCTTGCAATTTCTCCTGACTTGGAAGGTTTCCAACATTTCAAAGGTTGCGTCCTTTGATTCTTCTGTTGTGAGCCTGATGTCTTGAGTCTCACCTACACTCCAAAGACGTTGTCTCTCCTGAGATTTGGCAATCAAAATTGGCCCTATGCACACTTGTGCTCTGTGTGCAGCTTTGTGTTATCTCTCCTAATATTGTCTGTGGCTTGGAACTCAAAGTGTCTCAGCCTTTTACTCCTTTCTATAGGAAATTTGTACACAAAGGCACTATTCCTCCTGAGCTTACTAACTTGAAACAATTTCTCTTCCTTGCACACTCCTTGTGCTTGACTAGCCTTCAACTGGATGTCTTTCAATGCTTTGGCTAAGTTTTGGCCTAGCGCACTCCTTGCATAGGTCTTCCTCCAAAGTATTCAACAACTCTATTTTCTACTCCTCTTATTCCTCGAAGGGAACTTGCTTCCTCTTGGCGACTGCTTCTCAAGCACACCTTGTTGAGCCTACAGAGTGTTCAACAACTCTGTGAGTGTCTTCTCCTAGACACTTCCCTTATCTCTGAAATCAAAGTAGAGTTCTTCTTGTGCACTCTTTGCACTCGCTCGATGCCCTCCTAACAGAGCTGCACATAATCCTTAGTGATTTTGTTTTCTCTCTATGCCCTCCTTTGAACAGACTCACCTCCAAGGTGTTCAGTAACCTTGAGTCTTCTCCCTTGAGTTTATGATTCCTCTGGTGATCCCTCCTGGCATGTTCTTGCCTAAATTCCACATAACTCATATGTGCACTCTTTGCACTGGCTCACAGAGTCTTCAACACTCTGTCATGCAACCCCTTGCATTAAGCCACAAAGAACCCAGACTGAAATCAAAGAAATCTAAGACAGATAGAGAAGTCTATCCACTACCTGCAGATGGAATCTAACATACATCTACAACATAAAATAACACACACATGTCATTCATTCATAAGAACATAAACATACAAAGAATATATTGCAAGAAAAATTGCTCTTTGTATTAATATGAATGTTCAATTACAATATGGGTGAGCTCAGTCTACAACAGAATCTGGGCGCTCTCTTTCTTCTCTTCTATTCTAATATCATCTAGCCTTCTAATGAATCTAGATACAAAGGTATTTTTACAAAAGAGGGGCTCCTTGAGATCTTCCCTCCAAGCTACCTACTCTCATTAATTTACATTGAATTACAATCAATTGTTGTCTAGTCCGAATCGGATCTAGATATTATCATCTTGTTAGCTATTAAAGGTGACTTTATCTACTATCTGCACAATGTAAATGCTTTATCTCTTCCATCCTTACAAACATTTAATTACAATTTAAAATTTAAAATGATATGGATGGTGCCTCTCCTTTCCTTGAATGCACACTGAATGTGTTGTCTAGCTGGCATGTTGTTGGGTTGGAGCGATGCTCCTGCATCATACTCCACTGCTGTGAAATCTTCATGAGCTCCTACTCATGATATTACCAAATTTGTTGAAATCCACCTGGATCCCAAACTATTCTTTGGAGTTGTCCATCTACTCCACTGCTTTGTCGGTGTTGTTGTTGCTTCCCTAGTGCTATGGAAGGCTTCCTTATGTTCATCTTGTTCCTGCTGACAGATTCTTGCGTTGACCTCAACATAATCCTTCCTATCTCCTCAATCACCTCTTCCAACTGTTCTAATGGTTGGTTTATCTTATGCAATCTTCTCGGCTGCAACTCCTTCTTGTCAATGGATATATCAACTCGATCCCCTTTGCAATTTTCTCCATCTCTTGTGGCCTTAACTTTCCACTCTGCTGCAAAGTTCCGCTCTACATTCTCATCACTAAGTTTATGCTCAAATTCTCTTTCTGACTGCTTTGCTTCTGCCAGTTCTCCTGCTGGTTCATCTCCATCTTCCTCCAGTTGCTCCCCAGACTGGAATTCTGCTTCATTTTCTACTACAGGCTTTAGTGATGCAGTCATCTCCTATTCAGCTTCTTGGCTGAAATTTCTGATCAATTTTGTCGAATGACCTTCTCCTACGATTTGCATGACTATCTTCTCATGGAAGTAATCTACTAGCTCTGGATTTTTCAACCAATCCTGCAACATATATAACTCCTTCTCCCATGGAGTGAGCACCTTATCTACATACTATTGTTCTGTTGGGGAAGATTTTGATGTCTGCTCCATTTCTTCTTCCTCTATGACAATCATTGTTGGTTGTACTTCTTCTGTTGTCTCATCTGCAACACATTTTTTGGCCTCAACTGGGTTGTTTGGTAGGAATATCCGAATTCCCCCAATGATCATAATACACCTCTTATCTTCCTCCATCAACTCTCTTTGTTGATATGAAATCTCAGCTGAGTTCATATTCTCTCCCTTGCCCAACTGGCAATCTGCGATTTTTTCCCTACCCTCCTGGCAGTATATGAGATCCACTGATCTCTCTCCATTTCCCACCTAACAATTTGAAATTTCTTCACTACCCACCTGGAAGTCTTTGAGATCAACCATTGACCTCTTCTCATTTCCCTCTAGGCAACCTAAAAGTTCCTCACTGCTCACCTGGCAGTTTCTAAGACCCTTCTTTGATCTCTTCTCTTCATCTTCACTAAGACTCTTCCCAGCTTCTGGCTCACAGAAATGAACCATATCCTCTTCACCTTTGAAGCTTTCAACATACCTCATCCACACTCTCAACATCCTTTGTTATCCTCTGGCCAAAAATTTATGAATGAGCCACTTTACCTTTTTCTTCATGGGCCACTCATACACCCAATGCACTTTAGCATCCTACTGCATTTTAAATGCAATATTCTCCATTCGTTCTCTCATCTCAATGATTTCCTTATCCATGTTAGACTTGATTTTCTGTTGACAGTATTTTCCTTGACCAATCCTTTGGAATTCAGTATCCATCCTCCTCTTTCTCCACCTGCCCTCCTGGAAATTCCGTTGTTTACTCTACAACCGAGAGCATTCCCGACTTCTTATTTTTCCTTTGCCTATGATTTGCAGACTAATTCTGAGCTCTGATACCACATGGTGCAAACTCCCTACCCTGGTAGGGTTCGTTGACCTCCCGGTCAAGGATCATTCTCTGATCTCTGAGCTTGAATCAACTCTTCAACTCCTTGCTGGAATCTCCTCGACCAATATCCACGGGTACTTTTCTATGCTTCGCCCGCATGAACAAGCACCAAGCGCAAGATTCTCTCACTCCACATGACTATTGGCATGACCACAGACTTAACCCCAAAAGGCGCATCGCATTTCTCGATTTTTAGACTTCCGTTGCGATTCACCCCGACTCCTCTAATTCCCGAAACCCCGAAATTGGATAATGGTCCCTAGCTCCTCCCTTTAATTCTTCACTGATGTGACCTTCAACTACGATCTAGGGCCCTACTATCCAGAGCGTCGATATTTTGCATGTCGGGGGTTTGTGAAGTGGTTCACCTCCATTCTCTCGAGGTCTGAAGTCTTGATATTTCAGATCTGACGACCCAAATCCTTCCTCAATATGACGGCTCAGATCAAGTTGCGTCCACTCCCGACTCCCAAAATGCCAATATTTTGGAGCACCAAATCAAGGGCTCATGCTCCCCTGAATCTGACAGCCACTTCAAGTCCTGAACTTGGATTTCGTGAGTTCTTATAATTATTCCCTTTGACTTCTCCAGTTCATGAGTCAATGAGAGGATAATCTCTTGACACGTCTCCCTTCTCTATGGATGGCTAGAATTGTTGTGGCTCCTAACTCCTCGGGTATTTTCTCCACTTCTCCTTGCTAATATTTAGATACCTGATCCTCCGACATACGTGGATATTCGCCATGCGTCCTATGAATCCGATGGTCCAGAATGACTTCGTGACTTCACCTTTCAGAAATTTGGGTTCCTCTTCCCCGCAATCCTTCCGATGTTTGATTTTATGAACACCACGCAATCTGTTGCCACCTATCCTCTGACAACGGACGATTCTGATCTCTTCGAAACTTTAGGAATTTGCAAATTCCACTCTTTTGTACACTATTTAAGGGTTTAACCCTTGTGCACCTTCCTTCAAATACAACTCTTGTTTGTCCTTGCACTCATATCTAATGACTGAGATCTATTTCCTCCTGTGACCTCTTCTGGGTGTCTGGACGTTGGATTCAATGGTCTAGATTTGCTCCTCTGCAATTGATCTAATGGTTGTTGATGCTCCTCCTTCTGAGCTTGTAATTTCTCCTGACTTGGAAGGTTTCCAATGTTTCAAAGGTTGTGACCTTTGATTCTTATTTTGTGAGTGCTATGTCTTGAGTCTCACTTTCGCTCCAAAGACATTGTCTCTCCTAAGATTTGGCAATGAAACTCATCCATGTACGCATTTGCTCTATGTGTGCATCTTTGTGCTATCTCTCCTGAGCTTGTTTTTGGCTTGGACCTCGAAGTGTATTGGCCTTCTATTCCTTTCTACAGGAACTTTGTATGCAAAGGCACTATTCCTCCTAAGCTTATGAACTTGAAACAAGTTTGTTTCCCTGCACACTCCTTGTGCTTGACTAGCCTTCAACTGGTTGTCTTTCAATGCTTCATCTGAGTGTTGGCCTAGCGCACTCCTTGCACAGTCCTTCCTCCATAGTATTCAACAACTCTATTTTCTACTCCTCTTATTCCTCGAAGGGAACCTGTGTCCTCTTGGCAACTCTTTCTCAAGAACGCCTTGCTAAGCCTACAGAGTGTTCAACAACTCTGTAAGTGTCTTCTCCTAGACACTTCCCTTATCTTTGAACTCGAAGTAGAGTTATTCTTGTGCACTATTTTCACTCGCTCGATGCCCTCTTGGAAGAGCTTCACAGAATCCTCAGTGATTTTGTTTTCTCACTGTACCCTCCTCTTTACAGTCTCACCTCCAAGGTGTTCAGTAACCTTGAGGTTTCTCCCTTGAGCTTATGATTCCTCTGGTGAACCCTCCTAGCACGTTCTTTCCTAAATTCCACAAAACTCAGATGTGCACTCTTTGCATTGGCTCACAGAGTCTTCAACACTATGTCATGTGTTGGGCCTCGGAAATGTCACATTTATATCCTCTTTTTCCTTCACTATTCCTTACATTTCATCGTCCCATTAACCTTCCATCATACCATTTCCATAATGATACTTGGATTTCTCCTTATTATTTTCCATTGTATTCATTTTAGTATTATAAGTGAATTTATGATTAAATCTTAGAAAAATGACATATTTTCATTATATATCAAGGTT
>SNQJ01S0006791.1:99959-112581 GCA_010110895.2 Picea sitchensis | reverse complement strand
CCAGTAGTAAAGGGTTCCGGACCAAATTTGCTTGCGCTATATGTTCAGAGTATGGCCATTATACCCACCATTGTCGAACACTGCCACACTTTCGGAAGACATTAGCTGTAGTATGCCAAAGCTTCCAGAGCAACTCCAGTCCTGCTACATCCTCCTCCACCAATATCACTAACATCTGGTATTTCACCACTTCAGTCAATGAGCGTATGAGATGCCCTTGCTCTCTCTGTGATTCATTAGCTCATTTTACATACCAGTGTCCTATGATCCTTGAATACAGGCAATGCCAATTGACCCTACTTCAACGGCTCACAGAGGCGATAATTGACATTACCTCGTCACTAGCAGATATTCATGTCATTTCTCCCGAACCCGAGGCCCTTCCAACGCCTCCATGGTTCTTAGATGACTTATCTGAGGATTCACCCCCCAACTCTCCTTCTCATTCCCCTATAGACATTTTACACCCAACTACCACGGGTACCCCTCAGTACTTCAATATATGGTTTATGTCGAGTGAACCCTCACCATCTCCTAACATTGTTCCCCCTACTTCTTCACCAGGGGGAAACCACACAAACACTGTCACTGATATCACCCCTCATGACCCCTTCTATTCTCATCACTTCCAATGCGACGAAGAAATACTTGAAGAATTAAACCACGCAAACCTCCCCTAGGATGCGCTACACCACCGCGCACTCTTCTCTCCACAGGAAGCCTCCATGCCTCCTAACCAAAACCCCATTTACGCGGTCAAAACCAAGGATTTTATCCCATCAGGGCCTATCGACTGGTTCAAAAACCCCATTCCTGCCCCTGATGATTTTGAAGAAGGCAACATGGCCAACATTTCCTCCACCATTAAAATCGACATTTCCATTAAAAATGGCATCGTCGAGGAAATCACCATTGGAGCTACTTGCACTCCTCAGGAAATCACCACTTATAAAGCCCTCTTCCAGGAATATAGGGATATTTTTTCCTGGTCATACACGGAAATGCCTAGCCTCTATCCCTCCATCTTCGAACATCGCATCGACACCTAACCCAACATTACACCAGTTCGTCAAAAACAATGACCGCTACACCCATCCAAAGCTACGGCCATCAAAGACGAAATTGACAAACTACGCGTTGTCGGGTTCATTTACGCCATCACCTATACCTCATGGGTTTCCAACCCTATACCCATTAACAAAAAATAGGGCACTATCTGTGTTTGCACAGACTTTCGCGATCTCAATCACGCATGTCCCAAAGACAACTTTCCAACGCCTTTCATCGATCAAATTATCGACGATTGCGCAGGCCACGAGGCTCTATCCTTTATGGATGGTTTCTCTGGTTATAATCAAATTCAAATCCACCCAACCGATTAGTATAAAACTGCATTTACTACCCCTTGGGGTACTTTTGCATATCGTTTCATGCATTTAGGCTTAAAGAATGTCAGCGCAACTTTCCAGCAGGCTATGACATACATCTTTCACGATCTGGCTCATATCATCCTCGCCTACTTGGACGACCTCACAGCTCGATCCAAGAAATGCACCCAGCATCTTGATGATTTACGAATCATCTTTCAATGGTGTCGTTAGTACAACATCCGCTTGAATCCTCTCAAGTGCGTGTTCTGTGTCACCGCAGGACACCTCCTTGGCTTTATTGTTTCCCAAAGCGGTATTACCGTGGACCCCCTCAAAGTCCAAGCTATCACTAAAATTCCACCTCCCCAGAATTTACATCAACTTCAGAGCCTACAGGGCAAAGTTAACTTTCTTAGACGCTTTGTCCCGGATTATGCCACACGCGCACACGGTTTCCTTCACTTACTACGTCATGGCATCCCATTCCACTGGGACGACCATGCCCAATAGTCATTTGACGATCTTAAAATAGCACTTTCAAATGCACCTTTAATTAGTGCACCTGACTACAATCATGACTATATCCTCTACATATCAGCATCAGCTGTATTAGTAGCCGACGTTCTCGTCCAGCTAGGTGATGAAAATCGTGAGCATGTCATTTATTACATTAGTAAAAACCTCTCAGGGCCACTCTTGAAGTATAAACACAAAGAGAAACTTTCTCTTGTAGTCGTCCTCGCAGTCCAGAAACTGCGCCACTACATTCTGCTTCGCTCAACAAAGGTCATCGCAGATTCCAACCCTATGCAGTACTTGCTCAATCATCAACAAGTTAATGGCAAATTTGCTCGATGGATCGTTATCCTTCAGGAGTACGACCTCGATTTCTCAACACCTAAGAGTAAGAAGGCCCTTGTCCTCACCGAACTTGTCATGACCCTCCCCTCTGACACCACCAGTGCCCCCATCAACACCGACTTTCCCGTCAAACATCTCTTTTACATCACTTCGGATGATCCTTGGTACGGCGACCTCCTCGTCTATCTCTGAACCCAAAATTTCAGTAGCCACCTTTCATGAGATTATCGTCGGCTTATTCACCATCAGGCCCCCCGCTACCTCCTCATCGAAGACATCCTATACCGACGGGGATTCGACACCATTCTTCAATGATGCTTGACTATTGACGAGGTCGATAGAGTTTAAAACGACTGCCACAGCGGCGCATGTGGGGGGAATCTTTCGGGCATATCCACTACTCAGAAGATTTTTCGAGCCGGTTACTTTTGGCCTACCTTGTTTCATGATTGCATTCACGCCATGAAACGATGTGAGCAATGTCAGCTCTACACCAATAAATACTGAGCTCCCCCCACTCTCCTTCATCCCGTCATCACTGCTGGCCCTTTTTGTAAACGGGGCATCAACTTCATGACTTGTAATACCCCCTCTAGCAATGGTCACAAATACATTGTTGTCGCCGTTGATTACTTCACCAAATGGGCAGAAGCTATGCCCACCTTCAACAACACCGTTGACACTGCAGCGCATTTTTTCTTTAACCACGTCATATCTTGCTTTAGAGTACAACTCCAACTCATTTCCGATCATGGAAAACACTTTGAGAATGAGATATTTGTTGAACTCTCATCCCGGTTAGGGTTCTCTCACGAGTTTGCCTCACCATATTAACCTCAGTCTAACGGACAGGTCGAAGCAGTTAACAAAGTCTTCAAGACCATGTTACAGCGCGCGGTTAATAAACATAAAACCAATTGGCATCATATGTTATTTTCCATGCTATGGGCTTACCGTACAGCAGTGAAAATAGCTATTGGTTTCACACCATTTCATCCAGTCCATGGGGTCGAGGCCACTCTTCACATCGAGTGCGAAATTCCCACCTTACGCACCGCAATTGAGCTATTACCTAACACTACTCCAATGGAGCAGCACTTGCTGAATTTGGAGTCTCTGGATGAAGATCGTTAATCTTCCTTACAGAACAACGAGGTAGCTAAAAAATGATCCAAGGCTACCTTTGATCGTCATGTCAATCTTCGCTCATTTCATGAAAGCGGCCTCATCCTGGCTTATGATATCTCTCATGATACCTTTGGCCACGGCAAATTCGAGTCACTCTGGCATGGCCCATACATTATCCAACATTGCCTCACCAAAGGCGCATACATCCTGGCCTCCCCTAAAGGCCTCTCTCTCAAAAAACCCGTCAACGGGTTGTATCTCAAGAAATTCTACGCTTAAACGTAGTCATTCTACTTTTAGGTTATTTCTTTTATAGTGTTTTTAATCTTTTTTCCCTCCCTCACGTCTAAACTATCCTTTGTGATATTGACATATGTTTCCTCCACCAGCCTACCACATCGGTTACGTTGATGGCGCAAGCCGTTGGACACAAAATCTCGCTTCAGCGGCTTGGGCTCTCTACACCCCCTCACATGAAATGCTCCATTCGAGCGGCATATGTTTAGGGTCAGAAACCAACAACCAAGCCGAATACACCATCGTCATTGGCCTCCTGGCCGATGCCCAGCATCATCGTATTCTTCACCTTAGTGTCTTCCTCGACTCTCAACTAGTCATACTCCATCTCAAAAATGTGTACCGCGTCCGTGATCCTTACCTCTTTCGCAAATACCTGCAGGTTATACTTTTATCTCGACATTTTGATTCCATTACATTTACACATATTCCAAGACAATTGAATCAAATTATGGATAACCTAGCTAATATTGTGTTAGACTGGCATATATCACATCATGCTACCTCTACACATACATAAACATATAACACAAACTGTCATCTCATATATAGATGAGACATCATCAATACATTAACAAAACACATGTAAACACCACATAGATCTCAAAAATGTATACTCATGTATATATCGAAAGGTCCACAGTTCCATCCAACTGTTTACATACAAAAGTACAACTATCTGCAGGTCGATAAAACACCTCGGTACAAAATGGGCTCACCAGCCTATATACAAAAAATATATATACATCAATGCATAGAGCACCACTCACGGTGACTCTAGAGAACCACCGCCTGCTCCTCCCTCAGGCGGTGGCGACCCACCACCACCTACCCTAGGCGGTGGTGGTCCACCCACTACCAGCCCCTCCTGCCCCGGCGGCAGTCGTCCAGTCGTCATCATAGCAGCCACTGTTTCTCGTCGTACTATGGCCCGCCATGGCGGCGGAACCCCCATACACTGCTCCAGGATACCCTCATCTTGGATGCAAGACCATATGCCCTCAGGCACATCCTATAACACTGCATCCAGACGACGGCGTATGTCCTCAAAATCCACTCCGACAGCCACCAGAGGAGTGTGTGATGGACCAGCACCAGGGTCGTCAAACCGGTGTCTCCTCGCTGCCCTCTCTGGCTCAGCAGGTCGCACTACAGCATCCTCACGTCGACTCTCTCTGCAACTCCACCTCGCGCCCACGAGGTGCCACATCTACACATACAAACCAACAATAGATAGTATCAACATCTATATCATATACATATGGCATGCTATCTCAAAAAATACAAAAACATACACATCAACATCATCCACATACCTCGACGGTCAAACACCTCCCCTGGAGGTAGCACCATGTCCGGATCATCCCAGAAGTCAACCCCAGCATAGGGGTACTGTAATATCACCTACAACATCTACCACCATACCTGCACCGCCTTTGCAGTGAATAATTGGCCACCTTCGCCACCACCATGGTGAAGCAACAAAGTCAACCACCGCCTCAGCCGCGACTCTTGCACCCCCGACGCACCCAATAGAATCCTAGGGTGCAACATCGACACTCTCTCTAGAAACCAGGCCACAAGGATGGACCCGAAGGCAAACTCTCCCGTGTCTGTGGACCGACAGTGGTCCAGCTGCCCCACCATCTTGGAGTGCAGCGTAATCCCCCAGGTGAAATGCTCGCTAGCCAACACCCTCTCCATCACCATCAACTGGCCTCTGTTGATCCACTGCATCGCCAGTGAACCATACACTCTCATAATCATCGTTTCTATACAACGATGTGCTAGGGCATCCATCGCCCCAATACTCACAACTGTGTCGAACATATAGTTCGGCCCTGAACAATATCTCCGGCCCACCGTCACTAGAGGCGTATCTCTAGGTAGCACCAGCTCCGCCGGTAGGGGCGTTCCCCGAAATGGGAGCCCCGTCAGAAAATATACATCCTCCACTGCAGTGAAGGGAATCTTCTCTCCCCACACTATGAAGCAGTGCAGGTCCGGACTCCACATCTGGATAATAAACTGCAGGAGATACTCCTGTGCCCGTATCAAAGGTCACTCAAAAAACTTTAGCAGCCCACAGGCTGCCAAAGTTGCATGCACGCCTAGCTCCTCAATAGCCATGACATCTCGCAGATAGGACCAATCTCGCTCTCCCCACCCAATCGGCATCGTGCACACAGCTCACCTACACAACATAAAACCTTCCTAGGTCAGCCACATGGACAATCCAAAAACATCAAAAAGACATGTTTTACACCCATCAACCTTGCCTCCATGGTGCGGTTTTTCAACCCACAAGCGTTCCTGTACACTCCATAGGCATGCCCATATGCGCACCTGTTCACTACACAGGCACGCATGAGTGTGCACCTGTTCACTACACAAGCACGCTCTCAGGCGCGCCTGTTCACCATACAGGCACGCACAGATGTGTGTCTGTCCAACCGACAGGCGCGCACATGTGAGTGCCTGTTCAACCAACAGGCGCACCCATCGTGCGCGCCCTTAATCCCCTTAACTGCGCTCCCATGCGCATCTATCCGGTGGACAGGCGCGCACGCGTGCGCAACCATTACCGAATCGCCCGCGCATGTGGGGCCCATACCCCCTAAACACCTTTGTATGGCCCTCCGTACAGCCCCTACCCAAAAAATGAAATCCTAATTCTATGCAGGATGATCAGACCACTAACCTGATGCTCGCAGGTCCTCAATCAGATGCCTCGTCCTCCTCGAATCTCACAATATCCTCTGAATGCTTCTCGTCCAATCACTATAGCAGCAAGTACAAATGAGGTGGCAATGTGGGCCCTACAGCTATATATAGGCCTTTTTTCCAAACTTCCAATCACCATTCCGGTAGCCCACGGTGTCCATTTCTCGATCCGTCTTCAGCCATGGGATCAGCATCCCATCATTTACATCACAACAGACCCTGGGCCTCTTTTCATCCTAAGCCCCCAGGGCGCCATTTTTCATACCCTGATCAGGTACGCATGTGCATATTCACACTTATCAAATACATGCTCATATCTTCGATTCTCTTCAGATATTGTTCACGTTGGGTATTTGGTTTTCATGTGTGCAGGACCTTGACCATCATACATCGCCACAACCCCTTCAGGTATATACTCAGCACTGGCATGTAGTCATTCCCTCTGAATCTCACTTACATTTCCAGTCACACCCTCTGACATTTTCCTCTAGGATCCCCATTTCTGGCTCTGCAGTACCCACACCTCCATTTGCATCTTCGGTACTGTCACTCGGTAGCATTCTTACCCACATGAGTTTTCCCATTCATAGCACCTTTTGGCACTTCTGACACTCATGTTGTTTTCAAAACTCTTTAGGGATGGGAGTCCCGATAGTCTTACATCATGTCATGAATCAACCACATACTCCTTCTCCTCATTTTGCTAGCTTTCCCAACGGACTCCCAGATTATCTCTCCACATTTCTATGGTCGGGTTGCACCTCCGCAATAGCATGAACCCTCCATTTCATCCACAATTTGTCTACCCATCTGCAAATCTCCCTTCATTTCACCTACCTCATACAAAAACCCACCCATGGGGCCCCCACCCTTCATCAGTTCTCCGAGAAAATTATGCCCTACCCAGGCCCACCATATCACACTGGGGCACCCATTTCTGTATTTGTACACTTCCCCCCAATTATTCATTATCTATTGTACAAACGCCTTTATTTTCAGTCATTACATTAACTTTTTGTCGTCACCTTTGGGCGACTTGCTTCCCTTTTTTGGCCAACCGCAACCCATGTCACCCTTGGTTGGAGCACTACTTATCGTCCACCCTTACTGACATCATCCATATCTTCAGAGTACCCCACAGGCCACTTACCTCTTCCCTCTAAATTTGTTCACCTTGTCCCGCCTCTGGCACAACTTATCCCCGGTCTTGTCGTCCCCCTGACACTTGACCTTGTTGAACGATTGCGACTACTTTTTATCTCACACATACTCCAACCAAGGGCAGTCCTGAGTCTTCCCACATCTTGACTTCTTCCCTATACCTCCTCCACTTCCTCACCTCACCTAGTATATTTCACAAAGCCATTTGCTTCTGGGAGTCGCGTCCCCCTTTTTGTCGACATCAGCACAGTTTTCTAGAAGGGCGACACTATCTTAATTCTCATTATCCACTAAATGAGATATCTTGGATGGAACAGGGTGAAACACCATTTCTCCCTGTTGTCATTGACCCCCATAACATTTGACACCAAAACTTTCTCATGTTACGGTGGGTCTTACTTTGCGAGTATTGCAGTTAGTTCTTTCATTTGCCGAAGACCTCTAAACTTGGTTGGGCTATCAATTCCTACATAATCGGTGCTACTTATTACGCGATCACTGCCTACTATTCAGAGTATGTCCATCTGCAGACTTGTCTTCTGCCTTTATCACAACCACCCCCGAGGGTGCTGCAGTTGTCTACACCAACACTTCAGTCATATTTTTTTGGAGTTACATGACAAGAGCATGGGGCATGCCCGCCTCGTTTGTACACAGTTTTCTATTTTACACACCTCATGGAAGGTCGGGTCCTACCGGTTCCTTTTTCCCTCCAATGGATCACTCTGGACGATCCCACTATTTCTCTCTCTTACAACAACATTCTCAGTATAAGAAACATTGATGGATTCCAGCTATACATATGCTCCTAACCTCATCCATCAGGGGGCATCTGTTATCACTGAAATTTCGTCCGCACATGGTTACAAGAACTCAGCATCGTCAAACAGTGACGAAGTCATCCATGGACTTGAATTAACACCAAAGCATTCATAAAAGGGTCAAAAATATACAAAGTAGTGAAAAATTGAAGGGCGCTATGAAGACACTGGGCACGCGTGCACATGCTCGGAACAGGAACGTAGAAATCACACACATGCGCACGATGTGTGACTGTTATCGCAAAAATCCGTGCACCTGCTAAACGATGCATTTATGAGAGTGGTCGACCTCCCACCCACTTACGGTTCAGCTCCTAAGCCGATTTGACCCTCAAATCTGGACTGGATTCGACTGGATGGCTGGTCAAAGACCTATAAATGCCCTAATTAGCCTCTTTTCACACTACAAAGCAGTTAAACAATAGCTCAAAGGAATGTTATAAAAAGGCCATGGATGCACCTCATTTTTCAAGGAATTCAAAGTAATGTTATGCTGCCTCTATTCTCTTGAGGACTCCATCCTTGTCAAGAGCATATTTGCACCATTGCATTGGGTAATCCATCTCACCCATTGAGTGGATTTGTAAAGAGTTCTTTCATCATTTTCCATTTTTCTTTGTTGTAAGAAGAGCTAGCTAGTGGGCATCCAAGAGCCCTCCCTTGGAGGAATAAGGGACTCATAGTCCCCTTTCTTTTTGGTGTATTGTTTCACTAATAGATCAACCTCAACATTGGTGACATGGGTCTTATGGTTATTTTTGTTTCTATGTCCCTATGCTCATGAATTTAGTTGTTATTGCATTTCTTAGTTTAATTCTTAATTGTTGTTTTTATTTCTTTCCCTTGCAGTTGTCCTGCTTAGCAGACCCAACTGAGCTTGCAAGAACCTCTATCTTGCTCACTAAGGTGACGGAAGAGGTGCAACACATAGTTTTCTTGTAGGGGCGGTCTGATCTGTTGATCAGGACCTCTATGTTCCCTTTGATCTCTAGGATCTCTCTACCTGATTTGAGGAGGGTTTCTTCTAAAGTTAGGATTCCGAATTTGAGGAGCTGGTGGGTTTTCTCTAGAAGGGTTTATTTCAGATACAGTAAGTCTCTCCATCATTATTTCCATTTCTCTAGCTAAGGAATCCAATTTGGAATCGGAAGTTGATGTCGAAGGTTCCTCTTTAATTGTGACTCTCCTCTCCATCCTCTGTCGTGCCCTTTTGGCCAACAGGTTGGCCTCCACACTTATTGCACTTTTATACATGTCCTCTAGGGTGGTGGAGTTTCTTTCCATTAATTGATATGAAATATCGGTGTCAAAACCATCAGGGAATTTTATCCATGCCAAAACTTGTGGAAGTTTAATATCGGCTGGAATTGCATTGTATAGGTTATTGAAACGGGTGTAGTAATCTTGTACTGTCTCACCTTGATTTCTTCTGATGTTTTCATATTTTGACAAGATCTGGAGAGGAGTTTTCTTTACCTCCCATCTTTCTATAAAACTTCTTTGAAACATTGTAAGGTCAAGAACTGAGGTAGCGTGTGATCCTTTGTACCATTTCTTAATGTCACCTGTCAAACTCTGTACAAACAATCTAATTTGAATGTCAGCTTCATCTACTTCCTGTAGGTCAAAATAGTCATTCATTTTATCCACATGTTGTTGCGCGTTCAAGGGCCCTGTGCCATCGAACTGAGGAAGTCTCAGTTGATAATCCTGGGGCATAGCATGTAAAGGTGCGACCAACACCAAGGGGGCATATCTAGCTGCCAGGATAGGTGGAGGAGATGGGACAACAACTTGAATGATAAGAGGGGTGGTGACAGAAGATGAGGACGAGGAGGGGCTAGCTGGCACAGAGTGAGTGGTTTGAGTTTTAGTAGTGGGAGATAGAACTTCAGGAGTCTGGGGTTGCAAGACATTTGGGTCTAGAATGGTTTCAGCCACAAAGCTATCAGATTTCATTCTAAACAGGCTTTGTTCAAAAAGGATGTGAAGGGAAACAAGCTCCTCTGGAAGAGAAGGGGATTATGACTTATTGAACCTTCTGCAATGGTTTTTCTCCTAAGTAACTGTTCTGTATTATCAGTTGCTATTGCAGGTTCTGGGTCTGGGTGAGATTGAGTATAAGCTCTTTTGGGAGCCAGATTTATTTTTGATTTATATATATATTTTTTTAGTTTTATGACTCCAAAAATTAATATCTACAAGATTTTAACAACCTCTAAACATTACTTCTTTCTCAGATTTGCAATTTTTCAGAAACAAACTTTTCTTCCAGGGAAAAGAAAACGTGAGGTTAAAATTTGTTCAGTTCCTTCCCCAGTATGGTCGCCACTATGTTAACGCTCTGTAAATTTCCTAGAGGTTGTCAGAAAATAAGAAATCTATGGGAGGTAACTTTATCCAACCACTTCAAAGCTGGGATCTAGCCCTACCAGCTTCAGAGAGGGATCTCTCTGTATGATTTAGATATGTTTCAAATTTAAAATATTAGGCTAGGTGAATAAAGTATGTTTGTTTCGTTTGTTGTCGTTTTCGTTGGGTTGGCCGAGAGAGATTTACACGTCCATTGGGCTATGGGGTCTGTATCATAAAATAAAATCTAAACTAGAAAACAAAGAAACCTTTCACAGGGCAAGATAATGCAATCGTTGGATTCTTTTAGCAGCATAAATGAGGAATAGAAGAAAAGGAGAGAATGTCAATTACAACAAAGAAGCAATTAAGAATTTCTTTATTGTAAAATCATAAGATGAAACACTAAAATCATTTAAAGTCATAAACATGGTATACAAAGATAAATCCTGTAACTTTCAATACTTTCAAACATTAGATTTAGAAAACTGTGCGATAACTAAGTGAGAATAACATTTAACTTAGAAAGGAAACATCACCAATGAGTACATGCAAGAATCCTGTGGAAATGCCACTTTGTATTAATGGAAGATCTCTTGAAAAATATTACAGTCTGGTAACTCACAGGGTGTAAAGATCAAACCTCAATACTTATAAAAGAGAAGTATTTATAACCAAAATTACAAACGATCCTGTCATTAAAGATCAGGATGTGGTAAATCTATTTTTAGCTTAACTAACTTAACACACTACAAAAATCTAGGAAACTGTTTGATGATGTGTCGAAGTTTCATGTTGTTTTCTGGGTGAACCGTTGGTGAGGCCTCTGCATGACCTCATTTGACTGGATAGCTGACTGTGATGGGACAACTCATCGACTACTCGACCAGATTGCAAAGCTCTTCCCATCGAAGATGACTGGGAACGCTGACTTTGAGTAAGCTTCGGTAGACTTCATCCATCTCTGTGTACTTGGAAAAAGTTGCCTTGATGATGAAGATGTATCGGATCTTGAGTTGTATGCTGATGTCCAACTGTAGAGCATCTAGGAATGCCTTGCCAGTGATATTTCCTTGAATTCCTGAAAATTTCAAACTATCCTTAGCCACAACGGCTAGTCTCTTTTTGTAGTCAGGGAGCGTCATGAATTTGTCATTTATCACCTTCAAACCAGGAAGACCCTTCTTCTGTAGATCCTCGATCTTGCTAAAAAACCTTTGCACCCCTAGGTCCAGAGCTTGAACCTTTTCTTCTAGCTGTAGATTCAGTCCTCTCTTGGTCAGCACCCTCTTGACCTCAAGGATGGTCTCTGTTCTATCCTCAATTCTCAGATCTTCCATCTCCTCTCTTGTTTTAGAATTTAGGAATTTGATTATTTCATTGGCTTCAGTGGGCATCTCTCCCAGTTCTGCTCTAATATTCTCGATGGCTTGCTTACTTCTTTGCACCAATTCATTTTGCTCAAACATAATTTGTATCATTGGCCATATTTCGTTCATAGACTTGGTGATGTCTATCCAGACACTTTCTTTGACTTCGGCCAGTGTTTTGCCTACCACTGTTTGCTTCCAAAGTTGTTGTAACTCTTGTTTGAGTTGGTATGACACTTGTATTTTCTTGGAGTAGCTAGTTTGGTAAGAATATTTGAGTTCCTTGAGGTTCTCAATCTCCTTTTTGAGCCCGCTAATCTCTGTTTCCTGCAGATTCATCTCTTCCATAGATTTAGCCAATTCAACAGTCTTTTCCAGAGACATGAGTGGATTTTTGTTAAGAACCAAATATCAATATAGCATAGAAAAACCTCAGAAAAAGTACTCAACGCCTTGAAGAAGAGATAATTTCAGATAATAAGCCTCTTCGAGGGGGCAACCTCCTTTTATCCCACTTAAATGTTCAAGTCCAAGATGA
>SNQJ01S0006791.1:86839-99949 GCA_010110895.2 Picea sitchensis | reverse complement strand
GGCAACCTCCTTTTACCCCACTTAAATGTTCAAGTCCAAGATGATTCAAAATGAAAATGTCTCCTTGGTATATATAGGAGACTAGGAGGTTTAATGGCCTAAAGCCGACATAAATAAAATAAAATTACTAATCTAAATTACAAATAACGGCATAAATCCGACATAAAAAAAATAACATTACTAATCTAGTATGCCCCAATTAAGTGGTAATGAGCCAATATTAGGGCTTAACAATTTTTCGATGGAATTTTTGCTAGTGACACTGTGCTCACTCCTGAGAGTGGAACTGCACTCAATGGAATGACTTCCATGGGTTTTGACTTCTATTTCTCTTTCATTAGTTTATCCAGTTCATCTTCCATTTCCTTCAATTGTGCATTCTACTCCATGATCAACTTAAGCATCTTATCTTTTTCTCCTTCTGTCTCCGCTATTTCTTTTGCCTGAGAGTCTACTGTTGGTGGCATCTTCAATTGTTTCCTCAAATATTCTATGTCAGCATTTTTATTCTTGATCATATCCTCGACTTCTTTCACATTCGAGGGATCATATCTGATCTTGAGGACCAGTTCCTCCAATGTCTTAATCCTGTTATCTTTGGAAAACGATGATATTTTCTCCAACTTCAACTGCGTCTGGACATTATTCAGAGACACTTGTAATTTGGAGGTAGTAGTGGAAGTATGTGCCAACATGGAGAAAACCATTTTTCCAGTTTGCCTATGCAGATCCATTTGATCAAGTGGATGCACATCCTTAGTCTGGAATTCAAAGGCTTCCCTTTTGTAATCGGTGATTACCTTTGGGTCTG
Organism: Picea sitchensis; assembly: GCA_010110895.2. NCBI lineage: Eukaryota > Viridiplantae > Streptophyta > Pinopsida > Pinales > Pinaceae > Picea > Picea sitchensis. Next base: position 99,138 of record SNQJ01S0006791.1, on the reverse strand, counting down.
GCACCTGTGCTTGGAGAAATGCCATGTGAATTCTTCCCTCCTCAATATCGAATGTCGATAGCAGTCTATGTTGTGTAGTCAACGTTTGCTTCCAGAACTGAGAATATGTGTTGTTGGTCAGTGTCTAATTCTTTTTCTTGATCAAATCGTATTTCTTGAAGATACTCAGCGTCGGTCCTGTTTTGCCTGGTTGGTTGACTGGTGGAGTGTTTGTAGGATTCTTAGGCAATATTGAGGTTATGATATGCTTCCTTATTGTACTAATGAGTGATCGATCCCCTGTATCATTGTAGTGGATGGAATTTCCTTTTCTCCAGCCATATCAGGAGCCTGAGTGGTTTTCGGCCTCTTTGTGTGCAATCAGAACTCCTCAGATGATACTTCAGTGACCGAAGGCGAAGTGTCCTTCCTGGGCCTTTTCTCCTTTGGAGCCTATGGTGTATTCATCTGTGAAACAATGACTGAAGGGTCCTATTGTTCTGCCTCAATTAGTGTGTTTGGCTCCCATTATGTCTAGTTTACAAACTTCTCTACCTCTGGCCTAGATATGTGAACATACGGGATATTTTTGTTTTTGATTCTCATCTCGAAAATTATCCCGCACAGATCATAGTGCCACGTGAAACTAACGAAGAACTTCATTTATTTTAGTATCCTATCTGCTTCCTCCCAAGCACCTTGACTGTTGCAGATGAAAGATCCAATCTTCCCTTTGATTCTGAGCTGTTGCTTCTTCTTCAAAGACACAAAATGTATGTCGTCCAAGTTTATCATTTGCCTTACGTATTCCAGGGTGAAAATTCTAACAGGTAAGTACTTGGGTAGCTTATATGGGACCAACTCGCACCCATAGACTCTGATCTCAGTTTGATTTTGGTACAGGGACCAATCACCAGTCTTTGTAAGGTCCGAGAGATATAGAATCCTCTGAATTTCATCATTAATTCTAGGTTCTGGTCTGCCGCTGAACATACTCACCACTGGGTGGTAGAACTTCTTGATGAACTGCTTGAAGATGAATTCCACGGAGTTATGTCTGAGCAGAGAGGTCCATGTTGTTAGTGCCTATGGTTTACCATCCTCGTCCATCTTCTGCATAGAAAAAGAAAATTTGTCAGCTTGGAAGAAAACGAACAGGTATGCCAGAATTGCAAAATACATGGACATACCTTCTGTGGTGAAATTTATGAATTGTTCGTGAATGTTGTCTGCCAGGAATGTGTTGTAGTCGAACTATGTAGTGGGTTTCTCATCGGTGGAGAAAATAGACAGAAATCCCAAAATGGGTTCATCTACCCATTGATCTGAAAAATAACCAAGTAAGGCACATAGTGACGTGATGACCTGGTTTCCTTTTATTGAGAACAGGGAGGAAGGATACGGGGGGTTAAGACCATGGTGAAGGGACTTGCCACAGGTGAACAAGGGAGAAAGACTGACAGAGTTATGGGAGGTGAATTTTACGGAAAAGGTGGATAATAATGTCATGCGGTGACGAGGTATGTCAGACAGTAATAGGCGGTGGGATTTGGGACCAATGGATTCATGCCACATATAGATAAGGGGCCCGCCAGAGGAANTAACGGTGGGGGGTGGGGGGGGTCCGAAAAACATTATGAGCCATTGATCTGCGCGCTTTCCTCTCGACCGCAGATCTATGCACGATCTTTAAAACACATTTCGGACCCCCCTACCCTCTATTAAAGGAAGAACGGACGGGGGTTTCCGGAATCCAATATAGACCGTAGATCTTTGTGTTGAAGCTTGAGCCGTCCAGATGTGCGCATATATTATCTCTGATTCTGGACCCCCCCCCCCCATAGTTAAAGGAAGAACGGTCAAGGGGGTCCGAAAAGACTTGTCCACCATAGATCTGTGCACGAACATCTGAGTCATTGATACATGAGCGGTGCATAATTGTGAGCGCCAAAGCATATGTGCCCAGAGAACTTAGGATAAGTGCATAGCGTGGGTTTTCCCAAGCTTTCCCATGTTTCTATCACCAAGGGGTTAGACAACCAACCTTTTAAACATCCAAGACATGGTTCAACATTGATCATCGGGCTGGTTTTATTGAAATGAAGCCAACTACCCTATGTTCTAACTTAATAACCTATGAAAATTAGCCCATATTAAACTATTGGACTAAGAAATTACTCTATCCTGGGGCTATCTAACCAAGATTAGGCAGTCTGGTCAAATTTATTCACTAACTAACCTAGATCACTTGGATAAGATTAAATAGTTTAGCCAAGCCTTTTCACTACTCCTATCAACATCAATTTAAAAGAACTTGGCCATGCTTGAAAGGTATGGTCCAAGTTATTGTTATTGCATGGGTATATATTGAATTTATTTTATGCCCTCTTTTATTCTTTTCTTTCTTTTTCTTTTTCTTTTTCTTTTTCTTTTTCTTTTATTTCTCTTTTTTCTTTCTTTTCTTTTCTTCAAATTATTTGCAGAATGAAAAATCATTTGACAAGCAAAAACACTAAAGAGATAACATTCCAGTCACCAGTTGATCCTATAAATTATAGGGTTATAATAGAATACTTGGGTCATCTGGTTGGCAAAGATGGCTTCAAGGTCGATCCTAAAAATATTGAAGTTATGCAATACTGGCCTCACCCAAAGACTCTTAAGAGCTTGCGTGGATTTCTAGGCTTAATGGGGTATTATCGCAAGTTTTTTAAGAATTATGGGAATATTGTAGCACCTCTCACTGCTCTCTTAAAAAATAACTCTTTCACTTGGACTCTAGCCGTTTCTCAAGCCTTTCAAAACTTGAAGATGGCCATGTGCACCAGTCTATTTCTCGTCCTTCCCGATTTCACAAAGACCTTTGTGTTGGAATGTGATGCCTCAGGGAAAGGAAATGGTGTTGTCCTTATGCAAGAGGGTCGACGTTTGGCCTTTACCAACAAGAAACTATCTGAAATAAATATGGGCAAATCCATATATGAAAACGAAATGTTGGTTATTCTACATGTCGTGGATCGGTGGCATCCTTATCTATTGGGGCAACGGTTCCAAATCAGGATAGACCATCAAAGCCTCAAGTATTTTCTGGAACAATGCATTTCCTCCCCAGAACAACAAAAATGGGTGACTAAACTCTTTGGATATGATTATGAGATCATTTATAAGAAAGGAAAAGACAATGTGGTTGCTGAAGAACTTTCCAGAAAATATGAAGATGAGGGATCCCTTTTTTCTCTTTCATTCATTGTACCAGATTGGCTCCAAGCCGTTCACCAAGAATGGCTACAAGACCCCAAAAGTTCACAGTTGATCCAACAATTGCAGTCCAATGCTCCAGCTTCCCCAGGTTACTCTTAGCTCCATGAGGAACTTTGATACAAAGGTCGTTTGTATTTAATTAAATAATCAAAGCTTAAATCCACGGTACTTTCTGAGCTTCATGCTACACCCACAGTAGGGCACTCCGAGTTCACCAAAACCCATGACAGGGTCAAACGTTCCTTTTTTTGGGATGGTACGAAATAGGACATTCGTAATTTTGTAGCTGAATGTGATGTGTGTCAACGCAATAAGGGAGAAACATTCAAATCGTCGGGCACACTACAACCATTGTCGATTCCACCTATTATTTGGAAGGATATCTCTATGGATTTTATTCTTAGCTTACCCAAATCGGGAAATAAATCCGTCATCATGGTGGTTGTTGATCGCCTTTCCAATTACGCTCATTTTTGCACCCTTCAACACCCATTTACAACACCCACGGTGGCTCAAATATTCATGGATTAGGTCTTCAAGATTCATGGCATGCCACACTCTATTGTTTCTGATCGTGACCCAACTTTCACAAGCAATTTTTGGCAAGAATTGTTCAAGATACAAGGCACATAATTGAATCTCGGCACAACTTATCATCCCTGGACTGATGGCCAAACAAAAGTTGTCAACAAGTGTTTGGAAACATATTTGAGGTGTTTTGCCTCGGAAAAGAAAAAACAGTGGGCTCAATGGTTACCCCTAGCTGAATGGTGGTATAACACTTCATACCATACAACTACACGCATGACTCCTTTTGAAGCGGTATATGGACAGAAGCGAACTTCAGTTCCCTCATACTTACCAGGTGCCTCGAAGGTCCAAGAGGTTGACCTAACACTTACAACTCGAGAGGCCATTCTCTGTACCCTCAAAGAGAATTTGGTCATGTCACATAATCGCATGAAGCAACAAGAATATCAAGGTCGCTCTGAACATCAATTTGCAAAAGGGGATCATGTGTTTCTTCGACTAAAACCTTACAAGAAAACTTTCCTCAAGGTCGAGCATTGTCAGAAGCTAGCGTCGAAATTTTATGGTCCTTATACCATGCTCAAGCATGTGGGACAAGTCGCCTATCAGTTAACTTTGCCCAACCATTCGAAGCTACATCCTTTTTTTCATGTTTCATGCTTAAAGAAGGTGATTGGAGCTAAGTGCAAAATTCAAACCAACCTTCCAGAGTTAGTTGAAGAAGGATCCATTTGGCTACAACCAGAAGCAGTTTTGGACCAGCGTGAGTGTCACCTACATCAGAGAACCATAAAGGAAGTGCTAGTCCAGTGGAAAGATACAACTCCAACATACGCCACTTGGGAACCAACTACCATTCTACAGCAATTTCCTCATCTCAAGCCTTGAGGACAAGGCTATTTTTAAGGGGGTGGACATGTTAGGGTCCTAACCCGCACATAGGTAGAACAATATATTCGGATGTAATAAAGGTCAATATTAATAAGGCCTTTCAATAAAATACAATAAGGCGGATGTAAGAATACCTAATAGAAGCTTCTGCTTCTAGAAGGATCTTCCTCTAGATGCTTCTTTTTAGTATAAATAGGAGTCGAGGGTATGAGAACCCTAGCTTGGATATTATTGTAAAAGAGCTCTGCTCAATTGGAGGTTGCCCCCTCAAAGAGGTCTGTGAACATTGCTTTCAGATTCAAAGTGTTATTTATGTTGTTATTCTTATATCATTTCAGTGTTATTGTGGTGAATGTTCTAGTTATATTGTTGTTATTCTTCCATTACTAGCATTTTATTTCTGTTCTGCATACATTTTATATCTGGTATATTACATAATATCACATCTTCTTTCTTCTAGTTGTTCCCTAGTTTTCAGACTAGGATGAAATCTATCAAATATACTTAGATCCATTCTTTCGAAAAAACAAATTCCACTTATTTTACCTTTATCAGAGAACAAATATTTAATATCTTGCCTCTTTTCTTCAGATCAGACTTATCTTCTTATCACAGAGCTTCAAAATTCAAGTAGAGTATTGCACACTACAACAACAGATCTATGCACAGAGCTTTCACTTTTCCTTAGTTTCCAACAATCACAGTTTCAAGTCCCAACAACAAAAACATTTGTTGGCACAGGGGTAGACCCAAGGTTCAACGCTTCAACAACACACCAAAAAAACCCTAACTACCGGCCCTTTCGGAAACACCTACGAAGCAGATGAAGTCTCACCCTAGGTAGTGGAAAGGGGGGTTGTAGGACTCAAGTGTCTACAACCTAGCTGGGACACAGATCTGTGATCATAATACTTAACATAGCACTTAGCAGTTAACATTCATTAGTCTTTAATCCTTTATTCACATAACATGTAAAACCCTAAGTATAGAACAACGCAGTATTCAACAAGATCTAAGAATATATGACCATTTAGCACATAGCATCAATAGATCTAGCATTCATCCAAGTTATTAAGCACTAAGCTACTATATCAGATGCATCTAACATATATAAAGATTCATCACTAAGCATAAATCACATCAACGACACAAAGCAATCACAACACAGGATATATGTGGTTCACCCCCACCATGGGGCTACATCCACCAACTCTTCTTCTCTTTATTATCTTCTTTCAATTCATAGAGCCACAAAACCAACTTCACATAGGACAAGAGATATGTGCACACCTCGCCAAATCCTCCTTCCTCGAGCTTGGCACAACACAAAACCTTCTTACAATCACTTGCACTTAACTCTGTAAGTTCTCAACACACAGTATGCACAACGCATTTACAACTATTTTCACTTAGCTCACTATCTTACAACTGACTCCTTCTTACATCGCCTATCTATCTATTTATATATTACAAAAGGGGCCTAAACATGGGTAAGACCCATGGTCCAACATTCCATACCTGTTACATAAACCCTAAACTCAAAAATCCCACAAAAGGGGGCGAGATCCCGCAATCTACGCTTTTCTTGGTGCTTCACCTTCGACCATACTATTGAAGTCCCAAAAATGGTCAAACACGACTAAGGTTCTCCAAACCTTGGTCGAGGGATAACACAGGGTGTCACTTAGCTTCTCAAACCAGTCAGCACTCAAGCTCTCACAGGTTTCTCAACACACATCAATCCAAAGTACACCTATTCTCTTCTCTCCAACCTACACAACCCAAGAGAATGGACCTCGTTCTCTGCTATGTAGTCCCTCAGACTATACACCTCCTTCTAGGGCTCTAGTGCATATAGTCAAGAATATCCATTCTAGGACTCTCAAGAATCGCAACTGTGAGTAAAATTTTGCACATGCCAATGCATCTCAGGCTTGTAAGAACAAATTCATGGCTGGAATACACCATTCATCACTACATTCAACCAACAATGGATTCTTTCCCAACAATTTGTTTTTCCTTTACCAACCAAGAGCAAGGATGAATGAGCACAATGAATGAAAATTTGAAAGTGTGGATGGAGAAGAACCCCCAAATATGCCACAAGATGGGTTTATATAATTACATGGAAATCAAGAACCACATGGTCTTCCCCAAGAAGCTCATGTAACCACTTCTCTCAATTAAAACAATTATGGGTAAAAAAAATATGATAAAATTACTTAGGTCCTTAATCCCCCTCTTTCGTAGAATCATACACCCCTATAACTCTTGTCCTTGTCCGTCTAGATTCCAATGATGTATTTTATTATTAACAATGTTCAAAACCTTACATTTCCTAGTCACACTGGCCTCTTTAATTGTTTGGGCACTCCAGTCTTTCATCAAATAAAAAAAATAAATGATTTAATATGGGGAATCAAAACTGGGGTATTACAAATATGGAAATACTAAAATCGACATTGTAACTAGTTTCTTCTTCAAGGTATCCAAACTCTACTGGCATTCCTCATTCCATTGAAATTTTACCTCCCTCTTCAACAATTTTTCTAATGGGGTTGTTATTTTCACGTATCCCTTAATAAAAAATTTGTAGTACCTCATGTGATATGGATTTTATGAGCAGAACATAATGAATGAAAATTATTATTAAAATATGCTTAACACAAAATAACATAGATACAATAAAAATGGTTTTTATTCAATAAAGAAATAAGTTGAAACTATAAAATGCAGTGGAAAACAAGCTTGTTGTAATGGTGACGTCTTATCTCTAAGAAGAGATGTGGCAGTTGTGCTCATTCGCAAGAAGATGAGTACAATGAGGCTCTAAAATCCTTTTTTACAATAAACATGAATTCCGAAACCATAGACGTCAAAAACCTAACCCTAGGATATGAAGCGCCAAAAGTCATGTGGGCCCCGTTGGGGTAAGCTAGTACATCAACTTCCCAGGGTTGTAAATTTTTCATACGATCTTCGTTTTAGGCGCACGATATCCCATTGCAAAGTTCTATCCAAGGAATGAACATGTTTCCATCAAAATTTGACTCCATCTACAGTTTGACTATGGGGAGCCATGTTGTCTACTTTGGGCTAACCCAGGTTCTAACTACAGGATTACCAACAACCCTTCGACCATCAGCCATTCTAGATACTAGAAGGAAACACAATGCACAAAGTGCACAGTGCAGTCTCACCCAATATGGATTCAATGGGTGGCCGTAGGAATCCGATATCTACAACCATGGGATGGGATGTGTTTCTCTTTCAGGGGCATTAGATCTACTCACTTGCTATCCTTCAAATACCCACTTATTATGCTAAATCTAACTGGATGTTAGTTATGACCATTGACACAACTATTACAACAAAACTCCATTAACCATTATAACAACATATACCAAACGACATATATCCATATGTCACAACATAAGATTCAAATTTGAATACTAACTATGACATTCATCCATCTAGTGTTGTTCTACAAATTTCATCAATTTATCCTTAGTGTGTAATATTATTTCCTTTACTATTCTAACATGTTCATCATAAAACTTATTAAAGAAATTATAATTATAAAGACTACACACATACACACATAACCCAGATATGACATGGTTCAACCCCTCCTAGGGCTACGTCCATAAAGATGAGTTGCTTCAACTCTTTATTATTCTTCATGCAAAATCTAGTGTTGCGCACTGTACATTTCTTCCTCCATTACAATCAATCTCCATAGATCACAATAGTCCTCACAAAACTAAGAACATCTAACCAATCTCTCAACAAAAACCCCCTAACCAACTAAAGGACAAAATTTTCATAGTCCTAGTACATTCTACTTATACAACAAAATGGGACAAAGCCCTTACAAAAAGCCTAACCCTAAGAAGATTAGGTTTGTCCACTTTCCAACTTCTCAATCTCGGCTGGTCTACGATCCAAATGTTCTCCAAGTTGGTGCTTGTCCACTTTACAACTACTCTGCAACAGTTTGTCAACTTTGTAATCGCTTTTTCTCGGTGTTGCTTATCCTTTTTTTCCAGCGTGCTCCCCATTTTCTGGCACTGCCTTGATTTCTTCAAACTTCATTGATTTTCTTCCAAAATTGGTTGCTCCAACAGACCCCCAACACTGACATAGTCACTTGTATCGAGTCACTCACTGACTCTTGCATCTTTCACTGCTTGTTCTAGTGCTTCATACATTTCTACTGCTTGTTGGCATTGCTCCTGATCTTGGTTTCTCTTTTCATCCATGGCTTCTACCATCTGCACAGTGATTGGAGGTTTCAATATTTCTCCTCCTTCCAAGCCTATATTCTCCACCCTTGATTTTAGTGTGTCAATATATATGACTAGTTGTTCAACCTTTTCCTGCAGAGGCTCCAACTGAGATTGTCTCACAATCTTCTCTACTAGCACTACCTTTTCTTTTGACTGCATGCTCTTCATTTATGCAGTTGTCTTAATCTTTTCTGGCAATGAAATTGTCTTTTGTCTTTGTTTCAAGTCTACCATTGATGTGTGTACCCTATCCTCCTTTCCTTATAGCTCCTGCAAGATTCCATCTTCTTGTAACTGTATCCACAGTTGGCCACTTTTTTCCAACAACTCTATCATCTTATGTATCGTCTATGCTATATTCTCCACAAACTTTGTTGCGTATTTCTCTTGCTTCTCTCTTACTTATGGAGGAGTAGTGGGTACTACGCACTCCTACAACTTCTTTATTTGGTCCTTGTACTACTCCAACGCCTGTGCTATTTTCCTCATAAGATACTTTCTATGACTCTATGTTGTCCAAGATGGTTTGGAATACTGTGCCAATGTACTTCTCCATATCTTCAAATTTTTCCTACGCTATCTTCTTCTGCTAACCATATTGAATAACAAATTCCTTCAATGATATGTTCTTCCTGGGCTATTTGTAGATTTTTCTTATCTGGCCTTTCCCTGGAATGAATTTCCCACGCGACACTAATATGTAATTTGTACAACACCTTTGTCGGGATCTTGGGCAATGCCAAGTCCAATGTTTCTATATCCTTTAGGGGATTCTATGCCACCTCCTTGTGAATATACAACAAGTCAGGTGTTATAATGAAGTTTTTTCTCCCATGCATCGTGATCTGGATTGTTTCCCCTATTGGAACTGCTTCCATAGTCTTCACTGGTGTGTCTTTCTATTGCTACTCTTCCCTAATCATTAATTGTTTCAACGCATTTTTTACCTCCTACAACTCCTCAAAACATTTATCCCTATGCTTGTCAGCATTCTCCCAAACCTATGATAGAAATATTCAATTGTTGTGGCTACTAATTCGACATCATCTGTTGTCAATGATGTGTAAGGTGGTGTTCTACATGCCTTTTCCTTCTTCCTGGAGCCACTTTCTTTCTCCCTTGTTCTCTTATTTTGGGCATCTGATGTCTCAGATGTCTCTGGAATTTGTGTATCCATGCTTGTCCCCTGCCCAATTTCTTCCTCCATAGGTATATCTCGTGTCTCTATCCTTTCTTCTTCTGTGTGTACCTGTTCTGTTGTATCTCTCGGTGTGTGCTCTGTTCGCGGTAGACCTTGTGTGGAACCACCCTGTCGTTTCTTCTATGTCCTACATTTATTTAGAATTGGGTTGATTCCCCCCACTAGACCTTGTGTTGTCTTATTCTTGCTGGCACCATTTCTTCCTGTCTACTATGCGGAGACTGTTCTATCCTACTTTTGAGTTTGTACTATTGGCACTATCTTTGGAATTACTGGTACCTTCCCTTCATCAAGCCACTCCTGGACCTCCATTTGTATATCCTCTGTCGTCAAGTAGTAGCTCAGTTTTAGCCACTCCATGGTTGGGTCCCTCTTCTCTTGCAACCACATGTTATGGTGTGTTGCCTGAAGGTTGGAAATCTGTCCAAAATCTTGGGTTGTCTTAGGGGAAATCCTCCACGTGTCAGCTAAGTGGTTTTGGATCTCCAATAGGTATAGAGAGAATACATCATTGTTCACTTTCTCCATCTTTGGGTCTACTTTTCTCCTTAAGGAAGTGTACGGGGTTGTGCCACACTTTCCTACTCTTTGAAGGAACATACTATACACTAGTTCTTGCCACCCTACAAGTGAAAGGAGTATGAGTAACCATGAGTATTGGAACTCAGAGCCCCAGTATTGTGTATCCTTACAGTCCTCCAAGAAATAATTAAGCAAATAAGGGGCCCAACTCATCGATCTCCCCTTCGCGCACTACACTGCAGTCGCTACCACTCCTGTTGGTATGTTAAGCCCTAATATTGGCTCATTACCCCTTAATTGGGGCATATTTTATTAGTAATGTTAATTTATTTATGTCGTCTTTAGGCCATTAGTTGTAATTGTACCTCCTAGTCTCCTATATATCCCAAGGAGACATTTTCATTTTGAATTATCTTGTACTTGAACATTTAAGTGGAGTAAAAAGAGGTTTCCCCCTCGAAGAGGATTATTATCTGAAATTATATCTTTTTCAAGGCTTTGAGTACTTTTTCTGAGTTTTTCCTATGCTATATTGATATTTGTTTCTTAACATATGGTATCAGAGCTCAAGGTCTTGGGGTTTCGCTGCTACATCTGAGACACCTTGGAATTTTTTCTATAACATTTTTTATACAATGTTTCAGAAGGAACGGATTGGAGGATATTTATTATACGGATCAAGGTACGTTGGGCTCAAAATTCAGCTCCTGAGGCCTTATACATTCAGAGATACATCCTGTACAAGATAGGGTTCTGGAATCATCCTGAACTAAGTCATTGCGGAATTTTCTCTATAAACAATTTTCTATAACGTTTTAAACCCTGAAATCCAGTGGGTAGTCATAGAAATTAGGAAGTTATCTGTGGTAAAAATGTTAGCTTCTGGGTCATCTTAAATTTGTAGATACACCCAGAGTAAGATAGGGTATCTGACTAGTCTCAAGAAGATGTTCTAGGTAAAACAATCATAACTTCTTCCTAGAGTATCCAAATTGAGTGGGACTGGTTGTATTGGATCGTGGACAGTCTGTAGTATTTCTGGTGCGAGTTTCAGAATTTAATATCAATTATTTTGTGTGAGGCACACTATACAAGTGAGATCTCCTGGAAAGGCCAAAAATCGGCAAGTTGTGGGGAAGTTACCGTAAATTCCACTTGGCACATCCAATCTTGATCAGACCTATGGCATTGTAGAGAAGAAATATCAGAGAACTACTTAAAAGAAAGTTTCATACCTAGAAGGTCTGAAACTTGGGAGATACAACAGAATAAAGATTGTCTAGCAGAACCACCTCAAAATCAAGGTTCAAAAGTGATACTTGGCCAACATGCCACCCAAAAAGGGAACTTTTACACCAAATAATCCTCCATACAATCCTACTTGGACTCTTGATGAAGGTGAATAAATGCGTAGGGACATAAATGATTTACAAAAGAAGATAGTAACAAAATATGAACTACAAGAGATGATGGAGGGTTTATAAGGGGAGATCATGGAAGTATTGAAAAATTTTGTAACAAAGAAGACACCTGAAAGTGAAAATGCATCCCATGAAATTCATGATGAGGACACAAGGAAGGTGAATCAAGAATGGAGAAACTCCAACTTTGGTTTGAAGACCAAC
>SNQJ01S0006791.1:54197-83758 GCA_010110895.2 Picea sitchensis | reverse complement strand
GAAGGCTACCTTCGTTGCTTTGTCTCTGATAAACAAACACAATGGTTCAAATGGTTACCCTTGGCAGAATGGTGCTATAACACTTCCTTTCATACTGCAACAAAAATGACACCATTTATGGCACTTTATGGATACCACCCTCCTTCCATCACTTCTTATCTAAAATAAAAATCGAAGGTTCAAGCAGTGGAATATCACATCGAGAATCAACAACAAGTTCTCCAAATCTTAAAGGACAACCTGACCATGGAACATAATCGCATGAAACAACAAGCAGATCAACATCGTAGTGAAAGAAGTTTTGTAGGGGATTGGGTGTTTTTAAGACTACAACCATACAAACAAATGTCCCTCAAGAAATACAAGAAGGATAATAAATTATCACCAAAGTACTATGGCCCTTATAAGGTGTTGCAAAATATTGGTACTATGGCATACAAATTGGAGTTGCCTACATCTTCACGGGTACACCTAGTTTTCCATGTTTCATGCCTAAAGAAGGTTATAGGCAATAAGATCCCAGTTCAAACTATATTACCAGAACTTGACGAGGAAGGAAAAATCATATTGGAGCTTGAATCCATCACTGACACAAGAATTCACCAGCTGAGGAATAGATCCATTTCAAAGTATCTCATTAAATGGAGGAAACTACCGGTTGAAGATTCCACTAGGGAAGATGAGTCTTTTATACAGAAGCATCTAGAGTTACTCAAGCGTTGCAGAAAACACTTCTCTCAAGGGGAGGGGCATGTTAAGCCCTAATATTGGCTCATTGCCCCTTAATTGGGGCATATTATATTAGTAATGTTATTTTATTTATGTCGGATTTAGGCCATTAGTTGTAATTATACCTCCTAGTCTCCTATATATACCAAGGAGACATTTTCATTTTAAATCATATTGTACTTGAACATTTAAGTGGGGTAAAATGAGGTTTCCCCATCGCAGAGGCTTATTATCTGAAATTATATCTTTTTCAAGGCGTTGAGTACTTTTTCTGAGGTTTTTCTATGCTATATTGATATTTGGTTCTTAACATGGTACTTCTTCCTTCATGAAGTTTTGCATTAATTTGCACCCTGTCAGCCTTGTAGCAAATATCGTTGTAGGATCATTTATGTCATTGATCCTGATTCCCCTATTTCCTCTATATGTTCCATATTTCACCTTGATTTTGTCGGAAATGGCCTTTGTCTTATTTTTATCCTCCAGATACTATTCTAGCTTCTCCCCATCCGTGGGTAGCCCAGTGATTATAGCTAGTAAATCCACATTGATAGACACTAGCCTATCCATCCACAAAATTCCTCTATGAACCCTTGATAGGAGTTGTTTTATACATCCGTTGATATGTTTACTGTGCCCAAAGTGCAGTATATCAAGAAATTTCATTATCCTTGTGTTGTAGAGCCCCAAGATCCACTACGCTGGATCCAATAGTGGCACGCCTGATGGGAACTCTCCTTTACATTCCATATAATTGTGTTATGCCAAATCTGGGAATTTGACTATGTCTGCTACGTCGTGATATGAATATTTCATATCATTTACTCCTCCTATCATTTCATCATCTGCTTTTACTCCCTTTGGGATTTTTGGAATTACTATTTCCAACTCTGCCTATGCGTGCGGTATGCCTTGAGCACTTCTTTCAGCTTGAGCTTTCTTCTTCCCTCGTGGGGATGATGCCCTAACCTCTAGTACACCATCGACATATGTTTCTTGTTTTTCTTCCAGCTCTAGGCTCTACTGCATTGAACCCATGGCATGTTCTTGTAGTTGTGGCCCTTTTCCCATGGACGTGTCAGACTCTATTATTTCCGCATCTTCCTCAGGTTACCCGACCTCCTATGATGGGTTTTATTCCTCCTCCACTTGCGTTATAGTTGGATCTTGTTCCGGCATATGGATTTCATCCACATCCATGATTGTCGGCATATCTTGTGTCCCCGGTTGTGTCACCCGAGTGTTTCTTCTCATATTTTGACCAAGCCTGCTCGATGCTCCAAATTGTGATGGTGACATCTTGCTAAGATTTAGACTGTTGATCTATAATTATCAACCTTCTCTCCCAAATTCTCACTCTCTCTCAATTATATTTTGCTCTTCATTCTTCTCCTTAGCGAAAAAAAAATGCCCACATTTTTCCCCTTTTTTCCGACTTTATAGTGGGACGACGTACTTACAGTTGTTCCGCACTGGAAATTTTCACTTTTTCACTTTTTCCTGTGTGCTCCACTTTTTGTATCTGTCAACTACTTTCCAGTGTGTAGTGTCTTCAACAATGGTTTTTTTTGGTGGACTGTTAATGCTAACATATCTATTACATAAAAAACCCTCTAATATTCTTCTATCTTTTTGTCTTTTGTTACATTTTTTCTTTTTATTGATTTTGGTCTGTTTCTTATAACATCTACTATATAAAATATGTACAATCATACCTTCTCTCTTTATTTTAACCTCAGGTTGTTAGGTCGACTATCTTAATACATCTTCAGTCGATTGCCATTCACCAGTCATCTGAGATTCTTCCCTACAAGATCTTTCAATTGCACAACACCTCCATTTGTGATTACCTCTACCTGATAAGGCCCTATCCAGTGCAACTTGAACTTCCTAGGGTGTTGTAGATACCTATTGTCATAGAGGAGAACTAGATATCCTTCTTCAAATCTTTTCTTATTTATGTTCCTATCATGCCAAGATTTTTCCTTCGCTTTCTGTACCTCTTGGTGAAATCCTACTAAAATTTTGTCTTCTTCCAACTCCATCAGTTGATCCAATATTTCATGTGCAACACCTTCTTCTATCATGGTAGTGATTGTTAACTAGATACTTCAAAGTGGAATGATCTGTAAATATTTTAAAATGTTGAGCCAATAAATAATGTTTGGACTTATATAGGGAATATATCATAGCCAAACCTTCCCTTTCTATAGTATTATAGTTCTTCTCAGACTCAGACAATTTTATACTAACAAAATATATTGGGTGATTGATGTCTCCTTCACCTGGTTGTGCCAAAACTACTCCAAGTGCAATGGATGAAGCGCCCACATGCACATGAAATATTTTGTCCAATATGGAAAGCTCAAAATTGGTGTTGTCACCATCTTCTCTTTCAGTATGTCCAATCTCTCTTGGCATTCATCATTCCACTGGAAACTGATGTCTTTCTTCAATAATTTTTCCATGGGCGCAGTAATCTTTTCATAGCCCTTTATGAATTTCCTATAGTACCATGTGTGGCCCAATGTTTCTCTCAACTAGTGCACTGACTTTAGTGGTGGTAAATTGACAATAACAACAATCTTTATAGGGTATACTATCAATCCCTATTTGCATACAATGTTCCCAAGTAAGATTCCAAATGGTGTGTTGAAGTTACAGTTCTTAATGTTCAATGAGATCTGACATTTCCTACATTTTTCTAACATTTTTCAATGAGATCTGGCATGCATCATTTAACTTCCTCAGGTCCACACATATCCTAGTCCCTCCAATATTCTTTTCCTGGACCACCATTGGATTGATCCACTCTGATTCTTCCATAGGCTCTATGATTCCTGATTCTAATATTCGATCAAGTTCTGCCTTAACCTTCTTCTTATAAATGGGGTTTAATCTGTATGGTCTCTATCTAACTAGTCTTGCCTTATTCTGAGGGGTATCTTCATTTTCCCAAGTTCTCCTGCTACCCCTTTCATCTCTGAAAACATGGCTAGGAATAATTCATTATAATCACGCAGTAATTCAATTATCTTTTCCATTGTCTCGTTGTCCTAGTAATATCCAATGTTGGCTATCTTGGGCGTCTCTTCAGTCCCAATATTGACCATTTTAATCTTAATAGGTGGAGTAAACTCTTATTATTGTAACAAGGGTCCTTCCAACCCTGTTTCTCCTTCCCCTTATAATATATGTATGTCACATGGGTTTTCATCTACTTCTTCATTGTTCAAGTGTTCAAGTGTTTCTTTTATGTAATCTCTATCTACTGTCATTGTATCTACCCCATACTTTTCAAATATCTTCCCATTGATCCTTTGTAACTCCATATCCACCCATAGATTCTCACTTTCAAATGAAAAGGTCCTAATAAAGTTATGTTGCACTGCTCCCCAACTCATAATTTCTCTGTGTAGTTCTTGTTCCTTGTACCAATGACTGGGTATTCCTTCTAATGTATGAATAAATTAGTGTGTCCATTCCCCTAGTGGTACCAATCTCTTGTTAGTGACACAATCATTTATGTGATGTCTTGGGCTACCTCTTCCATCATACTTTTGTAAAGGTCTATCCTACTGACTCCTACCAAATAATATGCACATCAGTCGCTTACACTGATACCAGTCTTGAATTACCTTCTTATGTGCACCCCACCATCATGAAAGTGTGTCCCTTAGTGCTATATCCAACACTAATAATCTCTGACTATCCAAAACCTATGATTCGAAGTCTGTCAGGAAGTTTTCTAAATTTTCCTCTTCAATAAATGTGGGAAAATATGCTACTTTTGTCCCAACCCATCTTACTATGCATGTAAATCTGGTGCATCTCCTAGTAGAGAATTCATGCAATATTTGTTGCCAATTTTCTACTCGAATATATGAATCTGACATGTCAGAATTAATACTCCTCCAACTGAGTACTCCATCTGTAGTTGGATTCATATAATCTTCTTCTCGTGTAGTAGTCTTATACAACTGGTTCACATCATCCTCTAGAACACTATCAGGCACAGGTTCTACATATATTTCACAATCTGAGGGATAAGGGTGCTACTACCCTAATGTTCCCAACTTCAAATATCATCTTTCTAGTCTTTAAATTAATTATGGCTTGATTATCAAAGGCCCAAACAATTCCCAATAGTGTTGTAAATGGTGTAGACTCATCCACCATATCCATTACTTCAAAGTCTATTGTGGTGCGCACACCATCTAGATCCACTATTTTATTCTTCAATCTACCTATGGGAATCACTCTCTTCTGGTTTTCTAGATTCAATTGGATATTGGAATACCCTAGTGTAGGTTCTCGCATTTCTTCCCAAGTCTTTTTTGGAAAAATGTTGATATCTGATCCTAAGTCTAGGATAACATTTCCTATGTTAAAGTCTCATATTATTGCATTCAATCTGGACTCTCTATTGGTTCTCTTCTTTCTATAGAATTGATTAATCTTCTTTGGTTCTATTCCTACCCCTTACTCTATGTTATATTTCTCAATCATACCTTTAAACAAATCCATGGTATTCTTATCATTAAGTAATTTAAAACAAGATTCCATGAAACTCTTTAAGTTACCTACTTTCTCTATTCTCTCTCCTTTGTAAGTATGATCCAAAGACTGAGGCATATAAAAAATAGGAGTATCATACCTCGGCGCAGTGTTCGATGTGGAGGCTTCATTCTCCTTCAAGAACTCCTTTTTTGCTTCGTTGAAAGTTTCCTTCTGCTTCTTTGCACCAAACTATTGTTGTGGATGAGTGTTCTTCTGAATCCATCACTGAGATTCCTTCTTCTAATCATGTGCATATTCTCCTATCTTCACTCATCCTCTAGTCACTATATTAATGGTCCTCCCAGGATCCCTTATTTTTGTGGCAATCCAATGAACATTCTGGTTATTTAGATTCCTCTTTTCCTGGATCTTCTTGATTAACTTCGGGCACTCTTCTGTCACGTGATCTATTGCATGACAGTACATACATGTTGTTGTTGGTTGAGTAAAATATCTGGCATAGTTTCCTTGTTGTTGAAAATTATGGAAGATAATAGGTCCTCTACCTCTTCCCATTCCTCCTCTTCCTCTACCTATGAATCCTCCTCTATTCCCCTTTGGATCCATGTTTTGATACTGCGGTGCCTGATTATACTGCAGAGGTTGTTGAAATTGTTGCGTTGCTTGAAATTGTTGCACATTGCAAAATTGTCGCATAGTATGTCCTGCCATCAACTTAGTCTACATCCTATATGCATCAGAGGTTATTTCCTTCATTAACTCCAGAGTTCTACAATTTTTCTCTTCATGTTCCACTAACTTACAAAATTTACAGAAAGTACTCTTCGATTTTGTCTTATACTTCTACATCATAGGAAAGTGATAACGATCATGCCGATGTTTCTTGCATATTTCACACCAAGGCCCTCCTGAGGGAAATGGATTTGGAAGCCCTGCTTCGAGGTACTGCGCAAATGTCAGACATTCATTCTTGTGATGTCCCTCTGATCTGCACAAGGTACACCACACTGCTTCTCTTTTTTGCCTACTTTTATTCTGGTTTAATTGCACTGTCAAGTTCTTTAGGTCTTCCTTCAAATCCTCTATAGTTATATATGTCTTCTTATACTGATTCTCCTCTAACTACATTGGTTCTTGCAGTGCTTCTACCTAGATTTGAAATTTTTGTTGTCTCAATGGATATTTGAAATGTGGTAATAGAGAATTTATAAACAAATGTATGTGATGCATATCAGAAATGGGATACTTCATTTTACCTTTCAATGTCTTGAACTTCTAATCGATGTCCCATACATAATCTCCTAGTTTCTATCTAACCTCAATCATCTCATTCATAAATTGATCCTTTGATTTAGGCCTATGAAACTCAGTGATCAATTCCTACTTGATATCTGCTATTGTTCCCGACGCACCCCGTGGATTTTTTATTGCTAGATTCATATACCAATCTAACGCACAATTTCTTAATGTTATTGCTAGTTGGACTACTTTTTCTTCTTCATCAGTGACTCTTTGTGCTTCCCATATTCTCTCACACATGCATAGGTGCTTCTTTGGGTATTTTGATCCATCCCCATGAAACTCTGGTAATCTTATCGTTGGATCTACACCTGCCATTGTCGAATGTGTTGTACCTGCTCCATGCGATACTACTATCTATGACTGTTGTTCAGACATAAACTCCCACTAGAGTTGGTACTGGTACTTCCACTTGTACCACTACCTGTACTATTGTTTGCACTTCCACTTGTACGATCATTTCTATTCTGATCTCCTAGATTCCTCTGACCATCAATCCCTGATTCTCTAAAAAACTATTTCTTTGTTGATGTGTTAATCACAAATGGAGTTGTAGGTTCTACACTAATTCAGATCTAGACAGGGGTACATGCTTCCTCATTATATACCACTCCTCTAGTATTTCTTTCATATGTGGTGCACAATATGTCTTTGATGTCTCCACATCACAGAGATCATCTACCTCTTCCTCATCTATCTCCAAGCCTTCCCTCTTGGATACTTCTCTTTTCTTCCCATTGAGCTTATACTGGTAGGATATGTCACTGCGCATCGTTCCTACCTTCTGCAAAATTTCCTAGATGTCCTCTTGATCCATCATCATGGGATTTTTCTTTTTACTTTTCTCTCCTCTATCCATTTCCCCCTCCATCGCAAACCTTCCTCAGTGTTTCCCCTAACTCCCCAATGCAAGCAGGTAGTTTAGTTGTTTGATTCCATAGTTAATACCCCTTTATCATGCAATAATATCTTGATTGAAGTGTACAATGACCTGATATAAATTCCCGTTGGGCCCTTAAGAAACTCTTGTTCTGCTACATTGTAATACTTTGATGTATCTACTACAAACTCAATGATATACCCCACTACAATTCTATCTAGAGAGAAATCTACTACGTGCGTGATTTTTTTATTCACCCTCTTTTATCATCCAATATTCTCTTATGTCCACTCCACTGATCTAACTCTATTTTTCATATGGGAATCTTTCAACCATGCTATGCACTCCTGCAATAACGTGGGAAAATAAAATAAAAAACTCTCGTGTATTTCGCTGAATACGTATCTCTCCAAGTATTGTCTTGGCTTAAAGCTATGGCTTCTATTATCTTTGTGGGAAAAATCTATTTCCTGAACTGTTAGCCATATTTAAATATTCACTTTCATGGGGTTCCAACCTAAAAGCATCCCCTTTCTTAAGCCCTAACACTATATTGCATCATACATCCCTCCCAATCTAATATTCTTCGTTTCAACCAGCAACGGAACCATTGTTGGCTACTTTGGGCTAACCCAGGTTCTAACTATAGGATTACCAATAACCCTTCGACCATTAGCCCTTATGGATATCCGAAGGAAACACAATGCACAAATTTCATTGTGCAGTCTCACTCGAGATGGCTTCGTTGCTGGCCACAGGACTCAGATGTCTGCAACCATGGGATGGGATATGTTTCTCTCTTAGGGGCATTAGATCTACTCACTTGCTAGCCCTCAAATACCCACTTATTATTCTAACTCTAACTAGATGTCAGTTCTGACCATTGACACAACTATTCCAACAAAACTCCATTAACCATTATAACAGTATATACCAAAGGACATATATCCATCTATCACAACATAAGATTCGGATATGAATACTAACTATGACATTCATCCATTTAGTGTTGTTCTACAAATTTCATCAGTTTATCCTTAGTGCACAATATAATTTCCTTTACTATTCTAACATGTTCATCATAAAATTTATTAAAACAAATATAATCAGAAATATTGCACACATACTCACATAACCTAGATATATCATGGTTCACCCGCTCCTGGGGCTACGTCCACAAAGATGAGTTGCTTCATCTCTTTATTATTCTTCATGCAAAATATATTGCTACGCACTATACATTTCTTCCTCCATTACAATCAATCTCCACAGATCACAATAGTCCTCACACAACTGAGAACATCTAACCAATCTCATAATAAAACCCCCCTAAACAACTAAAGGACAACCTTTTCATATTCCTAATACATTCTACTTATACAAAAAAATGAGACAACGCCCTTACAAAAACCCTAACCCTAAGCAGATTAGGTTTTTCCACTTTCCAATTGCTCAATCTCGGTTGGTCCACGATCCAACCGTTCTCCAAGTCGGCTCTTCTCCACTTTCCAACTGCTCCGCAACAATTTGTCCACTTTGTAACTGCTTTTTCTCGGTGCTTCTTTTCCTCTGTTTCTGGTGCGCTCCCCATTTTTTGGCGCTTCCTTGATTTTCTTCCAAAATGGGCATAACAAGCCCTAAAAACATTGTTTAGGGCCTCAAAACGACCCCATAAGTCGGGGAACCGAAAACTAGGAAAAAATTGCCAAACTAGAAAGTTGCCAAAATGAACCCATTGGAATAGGTGGGATGCCACCGACATCCATCTGGATCAATCCTCCCCCCTTAGGAAGAAATGGTCTCCATTGTGTTGATTTCCCCCATCAGATGACGAAATTTCTGCTGAATTTGGCTCCGGGTGAGCCACTTGCCTTGGTGAAGGAGTTTCCCCGCTTTAACAACTCGATAAAGTTGATTCCTTTTTTGTCGAGTTCCCTTGATTTGTGTTTCCACAATATAATCACTCGATTCATGTTGCATGCAATCCGGATTGAGCTCTGTTGGCGTCAACTGTTTTTCTATCTTTGAGGTGTCCAATTATGGTGGGAAATATGGCCTAAGGAGAGCCACGTTGAACACTGGGTGTAGGCCAAGGAGAGGGGGAATGTTGAGCTCAAAATCATTGTCACCCATAGCCTTGGTGATGGTGTAAGGTCCATAACAGAGTGGGAAAAGCTTCCAATGGGGCCCTGTAAGGTGTTGTTTTTGTAAGTGCAACCAAACTTTGTCTCCCACCTGAAACTTATGTGGCACCCGATGTTGATCATGGTGTTGATTGTACCTGGCATTGGACTTCTGTAAAATATCCTAAACCTATTGGCCAATGTTTTGGATATGTTCAATGAACCAGGTGGCTTTGTCAGCTTCAGTTGGAGGAGGAGTTGGTCGAGGTGGCCGCACGAGGTAGTGCAACATCCATGGGACCCAATGGTTGGAATCCAAACCCCACCTAAAAGGGGTTGTGGTTGGTTGTAGCTATGATGAACATAGGGAAGACTCTCATCCCATGTGTGGGGGTTCTTGGAATTGTACATGCACAAGATATGCACGATCATTTGATAGATGAACTCAGTTTGGCCATCTATTTGAGGATGGAAAGAAGTGGATTTGGTGAGTTTGGTGTCCAACAATGACTAGAGGATCGACCAGAATGTGTTGAGGAATTGACTGTCCTGATCTGAGAAAATGGTTTGTGGAATTCCAAAATGTACCCATACTCATTCAAATAATATTTTGGCAGTGGCCTCTACGGTGATGCTCTTCTTACAGGAAACTAGAATCTCCATATTGGAAAAGTGATCAACAACCACAAAACACAGTCATTTCCCCTCTTGGTGGACGGAAGGCCCGACATGTAGTCCATTGATATGGATTCCTATGGCCTGTCAGGAGTAGGAAGACGGGTGTACATGCCTTGTTTATTAGTGGTCAGTTTGAAAAGAGCACAGGAAGTCCAGGACTTGATATACTTTCCCACATCCTGTCGAATTTTTGGCCAGTAGAAATGTTTTTGCAGTACTACCACTGTCTTTTCAATGCCAAAGTGTCATGCCAGCCGACTTTGCGCGCTCCCTTGAGGGAACACAGAGATGGCCCAGATGGCATAACAACTTGTCCTGAAGATGGAAATTAGCGACAACTGAGTTTGCGCCCAACATTTGGTAGGTGGTGGCCAAGTCTGGGTCTGTCTCATAGAGGTGGGGCCATCCGAAGGTCTCGTGGTTGTAAGAGTCTAGCATTGTGGTGAGTGTCACGACTAGAGGTTGGCTGAGGAAATCAACGACTTGGTTGGTACTCCCTATTTTATACTCGGTTGGAGCATTTTCCAACTTGGAATATAGCTTGTATTGTCGTAGGGTGTACAGAACCTGCTGAATATGTTGCAAGTGTTCCACCCAAGTATTGTTGTATATGAGGATGTGATCCAGATACACCACTACAAAAGTATTGTTGAATGGTCGTTGGATATCTTCCATCATCCTCATGAAATTTGTTGGAGAATTTTTCAAACCAAAGGGCATGACCAACCATTCAAAAACACCTTATTTTGACTTGAAGGCAGTCTTCCATACATCTGTTTGTTCTATTGGGACCCGGTGGTATCCAGACTTCAGATCAATCTTACTGAAGTATTTTTACCCTGTGAGTTGATCGAGGAGGTTGTTGATTCATGGAATCGGGTATCGGTTCCTGACGGTGATTTTATTCAGGGCCTGATAATCATGTAGAGTCGCCAAGTCTCATATTTCTTTTGTACCAACACAATTGGGCTCCCATAAGGCGATGAGTTGGGATGGATGTGCCCCTTGTGGATCAATTCTTGGATCTGTCTCTTGATCTCCTCATTCTCTAACAAAGAGTAGCGGTAGAATGTCCCCTTGGGCATTGGTGCATCGGGGGTCAGATCGATGGTATTCTTGACCTGACAGTGCAGAGGTACCTCGGTAGGTGAGGAGAAGATATCTGAGTATTCTTCCACAACCTTATCGACTTCCTTTTGTTGTGTGGAGAGGTTACTCATGGAGGCCTTGGATGTGGCTGCGATCTTTCGCTCACTCTGAGAACGAATCACGGAGAAGACAAACTTCCCGTTCTGAGAGATGACCTTCCTGCATTTCTTGGTAGAGATCAAGAAAATATCACTAGGTGGGACTGTCTCGAGTATCCTTTACAATTTCTTATTCAAAGTACTAATAAAACTATGAGGCGTAGACTCATATATAGCATGGCGTTTCCATAAATATGGTTTTCCCAAAATAACATTACAAACTTTGAGAGGAGTAACATCACACAATACCTCATCTTTGAAGAGCTTGATGTCGTAGGACAGGTGGAATTGTTGGATGACGCAGAGATCGCTTCCTTGTCGGATCCATCCAATGGTGTAGGGTTGTGGTTGCGGATATGTCAGCAAGGATAGCCACTTGACAACCTCTACTGAGATGAGGTTCTTCTGGCTACCTCTATCAATGATGAAGTGCAATGGGGTACCCTTCACCCACATCTGTGAATGAAAAAGGCGCTCACCTTCCTCTGGCTCGTATGTTTCAATGGGCTGGAGCTTGGTGGTAGAAATGGTAGTATTGGGTTCCGCATCAATGATCCATGTCCCCCTTTCTAGTTTTGACTGAGATTCAAAACCCGCATCTGATTCAGAAGATTTCACCTCAACCACCAATGACTTCTTTGAGAGACAATCAACAATGTTATGCTAGGGGATCTTATGGGCTCCTATGGAAGTCGCAGGTGTGGCATTGTCAGTAGGGCCTCTTGATGACCTCTGTTAATATGAGGTTATTTTTTCTACCACTATCAATAGTGAAGTGCATCAGGGTGCCTTTTACCCACATTTGTGAATGGAAAAGGTGCTCTCCTTCTTCTAGCTCGTCCGATTCACCAGGATGGAACTTGGTGGTAGCAACATTGGCACTGGGTTCCATGTCAATGATCCATCTTCCCCTTTCTATTTCTGACTTAGAGTCGAAACCCACATCTGATTCAAAGGCTTTCACTTCATCCACCAATGACTGATTTGAGTGGAAATCAACAGTGTTATGTCAAGGGATCTTATGGAAGTCGCACCACTTCCCAATATATTTCTTTGTATTTTCGGTGTCCTTCTTTGCTTACGACTTGGACTGGTTGTCCTGAGGCTACCCATATTTTCTCTATCCTTTTTTCTGCGGGTTGGAGCCACCCTTTCCTTGCTTTTGTTATGAGGGGTTCCCAGGCCGAAACTGTCACGTCTTTTGTTTAATCTTCTGCTCAATTTTGAAGGAATATAGGTAGGTCGTGCCCAAGGATGATATGTCAAGAAACTCCATTTCAGACTTCATGTATATATGAAGACCACCACAATACTTGAGCACCATATGTCGCTCAAAATATTTGATACCCATCTTGGTGTGCAAGGTATGGAAGATATTTGTGAACTCGGGCACTGCTTCGTCTCTTTCCTATCGCAATGTGGTCCATTTTGTATATAGGACATCATAAATTTCGATAGGGTAGTATTGTTCCTTAATAGTATCCCTGAAGGACACCCAGGTGACTGCGACTATAAATAATGAGGATTCATATGTTTCCTTTTTCTCACAGAAAGTTTCCCACCAATCTTTGACATGGGGAACGACTTTGAGAAGAGCAAAAGTAATCTTTTTTCTATTCAAAAATTTATGGATAGAGAAATACCATTCTAGTAGATTCAACCATTTGTCTACAACATCTATGTCTATTTGACCTTCAAATATAGGAATTTCAAAGTTTATTTGTACCTTGAAGGGGGCGGTGCCTCTGCTCAAGGAAGATGTGTCGCCTGTTGGTAGTCGTCGAAGGATTTGCGCGAAACTATCCATCATATCATTCTTTTGTTGCATGAGGGATTCCTCAAGCAACATTTTGAAAGGATCTCATGTCCCATCATCTTTATTTTCTCCTTCCATGAGAGTTTTCTTGGGCATGCGAGAGATTTTGTTCTCAAGATAAACAAGCTCGAGACCCAATTATTTGTACCCTAACCTCGTTGGGGACATGCATTAAGATGACAAGGAGAAAACCACTCTGATACCACTGATCCAGATTTTATGAACAGAACGAAATGAATAAAAATTATTAAAATATGATTAACACAGAATAATAGAGATACAGTAAAACTGGTTTCTATTCAATAAGGAAATAAGATGAAACTGTAAAATGCAGCGAAAAACAAGCTTGTTGGAATGGTGGCAACATATCTCTGAGAATATATGTGAGGGTTGCACTCATTCACAGGAAGATGAGTACAATGAGGCTATGAAATCCATTTTTACAATCAACATGAATGTCAAAACCCTAGACATCAAAAACCTAACCCTAGGAGATGAAGCGCCAAAAGTCATGTGGGCACCGTTGGGGTAAGCTAGTACATCAACTTCCGAGGGTCGTAACTTTTGCATAGATCTCCGTTTTAGGTGCACGATAGCTCGTTGGAAAGGTATATCCGAGGACTGCACATTTTGTCATCAAAATGTGATTTTGTTTTCATTTTGATTGTGGTGAGCCCTAAAAATGTTGTTTAGGGCCTCAAAATGACTCCGAAAGTTGGGGACTCAAAAACTAGGAAAAAACTGCAGAACTGGAAAATTGCCAAAATGAACCAGTTGGAATAGGTGGAAGGCCACCAATATCCAACTGGATCACCGTGTAACCCAATGTTTCTAGTAGTTTTCACACTGAAGTAGGTGGTGGAAAATTAACATTAACAACAATCTTTGCAGGATCAACCAAAAGTCCTTGTTTACATACTACAAAGCCCAAAAAGATACCAAATGGTGTGTACAAAATACACTTCTTCAAGTTGAAGGAGATATGGAACTTTCTACATATTTCCAACATCAAGCACAGAGTTTCAATATGGTCCTTCAAAAAACTTAACATTATCCAATAAATTCTTTAAAAGTTGCAACAAAAATCAAGAAAATATTGTTGGCGCATTTTTCAACCCAAAAGGCATGACTGTAAATTGATAACATCCACATTTTGTCTTATTCCTATCATCCTACACAATCTTAATATGCTGATATCCAGAGAATCCATATATAAAGGAGTAAACTTCTTGTCCTTCTATAGTCTCCAAAACTTCATCTGTAAATGGAGTAGAAAACGATTCATGTAAGCAAGCATCATTCAATTTCCACATATCCACACAAATTATGATTCCACTTGTCTTCTTGTCCTAAATCACCAATATCGGACCGATTCATTCTAATTCTGTGATAGGTCCAATAATCTTAGCTTCCAACATCTTATCTATTTCCGATTTCACTTTATTTTTATATATTGGGTTTAATCGGTACGATATCTCCTTCACTAGCTTGGAATCTGTCTTCAAATGCATCCTCATCTCCCCTAGCTCCCCAAAAATCTCATTCATTTATGAAAATGTAGTTGGGAAAAGGTTATGGTATTCATGAAGTAAATCAACAATATTCTCGACAGTTTCTTCATTCCAGTAATCAATGTTTGTGAACTTGGGATTATCCTTTTTACCAATATTCACCTTGTGCATTCTCAATGGCCTTGCATACTCAGTAGATTCAAGCTCGAGACCCTCTACTATGCGCTCTCCTTTAGTTTCTGGTATTTGCAAATTTCTCGGGTCTTCATCCTCCTGGTCTTCTCCAGCAACGTTATAGCATTCCAAAGCCTTTTGAATAGTCGCAAAATATATGGGCGCAATACATAAGGGTATCCGTATCGTCGAGTATTCTAGTGTAAAGATATTGTTATCGATAATATGTAGGGTTGTGTCTATCGAAGGGGCATCATATTCAAACTTGAAAGTTACCTTGAATTTATGAGTCAAGTATTCCTAATATGTTATTCATCTATGTTCTTCCAATTCTAGATACAAGTTATTCAATATCGCATCCAGAGTATGTACAAACAAGTGCGTCCATTCCTGCTTAGGTACTGAGCTCCATGTCACAATGCACTATGTAAGATGATCTGTAGGAAAACTCAACCCAGTATAATTTTGCGCAGTATATTCAATGTCTATTCTGAACCTGACCTGTAACATCCTTTTGCATTGTATCCAATTCTCTATTCTATCCTTATGCACAACTCACCATATTGCAGGAGTCGCTTTCAGTGTGACATCTAATGCTAACAATCTCCATTATTCTGATATCTGCAATTCAAATTCTTTTCCAAAAGAATCTATATCTGTTAGTCGATCATACTTTGAAGGATCACGTACCTCAGCTCCAATCCAACATAATGTGTGGGTAATACAAGCACATATCCTTGTAGATACTTCATGTAACCTTTGTTTCCAATATTCCAGGGCTTCTTCTGAATTTGACATGCAAGACCCGATACTTCACCAATTGAGTACACCCTCAACAGTTAAATTAATATAGTCTTACATCTGCATAGTTACATTGTAAAGGTTATCGATTTCTTTCCCCCTTGCTGGTTCCATATATCGTCTTCCTTCTGTGGGATCCAATGGCACAATAAATCTCAAGTTTGCTACTTCAAAGATCATTTGTCTCTTTTTCAATTCAAGAATGGTCTGGTTATTAAAATCCCAATCGAGTCTAAGTAATGTTGGATAAGGTTTAATACCATTCACTATCTTGATTACTTCAACATATGTTGTGCTACACACTCCATTGATGTTAACATTCACCCTTGTCTATCTTCCAATCGAAACAATCTTGTGTTGATTTTCTAGCATGTAACACCCGGGTTTTAAGCCCCATATTAAATAATGTATTTTGTTAAGTTATGAAAGGCCAGAGTGCCTAAACAATTGAAAGAGGCTAGTGTTCCTAGGAAATGTAATTTTTTTATCATTATCAATAATAAATACATCGTTTGTTGCAAGACAGACAAGGACAAAAGAGATAGGGGGCTATGATTCCACAAGAGAGGGGGCTTAAGGGGCTAAGTAATTATTTTATATTTTATTTACCCATTTTGGTTAATGGAGAATAACAATTGTGTGGTCTTGTTGGGAGGAAGGCCAAGTGGTTCCTTGATTCCAAGAATTACATAAACCAATCTTTGGTCTGGGGCGGGGGTTCTCACTCTCGTTCTTGTTCTTGTTCTTCTATTGGTTGCTTCATTCATTCACACATTTTTTGCTTATGCACTCATTCACCCAAATGCTCATTTTTCATAGCTTTCGTTGGGATTTCACTCCATTCATTCTTTCACCTACTCATCTTTCCTCATTAGTGTCTTGGCTTGGGAAAGGAAAACGAACTATTGAAGAACAACCGTGGTATGGTTGGCTGTAGAGATTGTTGGTGTAATCCAACCATGAATCAAGACCTGCATGTCTGAGATGATTTGGTTTGTGCCTAGTCTTTCTCACAGTTGCGAGTCGTGAGAGTCCCAGCATGGAGATTCTGGACCGACTGCACTAGATCCCTGGAAGGAGATGGACATCCTAAGGGACTATGTGGAAGAGAAGGTGGGGTCCATTCTCTTGGGTTGTGCAGAACGAGTAGAAGAGAGTTGGGTACTTGGATTATTGTGGGTGCTAGGAAGCCTATGAGAGATTGAGTGTTGACTCGTTTGTGAAGCCGAGTGACACTTTGGAACCATCCTTATGGATTCATAGCCCTGGCTCGGGGGTGACATTGTTGTTGAGACTTGGAACAACAATGTCTACAGTTGGGTGGAATGTCTTTGGTCTGCAGCCAATTGGTGTCTTGTTTTAGAAAATATAATTGCTCTCTGTTATGGTTATTTACCCGTGTATCTTTATTGTCGTTGTGTATTTAATTATCCATGAATTCCACATCTATAATATGCATGCTTGCTAGTTATTCTTGTGCATGTTATATGTTTCATTTATTTTATGTTTAGCATGAATCTTGATCAATGCATGTGAATATTTTATGCATCCTTGTTATTGAAAGTTAGATCAGAGGTTGAATTAGTCGAGAAGGGGACTTGAAGTTAGCGTGCTCGGCCTG
This sequence comes from Picea sitchensis, assembly GCA_010110895.2. Taxonomy (NCBI): domain Eukaryota; kingdom Viridiplantae; phylum Streptophyta; class Pinopsida; order Pinales; family Pinaceae; genus Picea; species Picea sitchensis. The sequence goes on along the minus strand of SNQJ01S0006791.1, from coordinate 66,358 downwards.
TGGGTCGTTGGGTAGGTTACATAGCCTCAACTGAGTTAGTGACCAGATCAAATTTGGTTTTCCCATCATTTCCCATGTCTACATCGGAATGACATTCACATCAAATCCAATATCCAATATGATATTATTTGTACCATAGTCTCCTACCTACAAATTAAGTTGGAATTCCCTATTCATCATTTTTATGCGTCGTACCTGGTCAATTATTCGTTTTGCAACAAGTTCTTATTTATCTTGCGCACATTGGTTGATCATCTCACGCAGAACGTTCAATGCAGTTTCATTCTTCATTAATTCTAAAAAACTCTTTAAGAAACTTTTCAGAGTACTTATATTCTCGTTTATCCTTTCTGTGATTTAGTGGTCATTGGCTAGAGGCATGTCATACACAGGTGTCGTGTCATACATAGGTTGTGAAGTCGATGGTACCAATTATGTTTCTAGAAACTCCTTCCTTTCTTTCTTATATGTGTCTCTCTCCTTCTGAGGATCAATCATCGAAGGGGGTTTTGTTGCTTTCCTGACCCACTGGTCAGTCTGAATTCCTTTTTATGTCACATCAACTCATGTTCTTTCTCCTCTGTGCGTAATTACTACTACTCTTGGTCGATCACCGTGCTCTTCTACTACTATCATCTGGACATTCTGGTTCCTCTTTTCCTACCACTTTGAGATTAGATGTGGACATGATTTCATCACATGATATATTTGTCTACAGTATGTGCACGTTCTACAAGGATTGTCACAGTCTCGTGCCAAATACCTAAGCTGGTTATAGTTATAATAGATAATTGGTCCTCTTCCTCTGTCGAATCCTCCTCTTCCCGACCTCTGAATCCTCATCTTCCTCCTTGATTGTAGCCGCTCAGAGTATTATATTGTGGTACTCCTCCTAATTTTGATCCTTATTCCCCTTGAAATATGTATGCATCCATGGTGCATTCTCTCATTAGATTGAGTGTGCGATAGTCCTTTTTGTCATGTCCCATGTACTTACAAAAATTACAAAATATGTTCCTAGTAGTACTCTGATACTTCTACATTAAAGGATAGACAGTGGAGTGATGACCCGTCGTTCTGCATATCTCACACCACACCCCTACTCCTAGGGCCAAGGGATTCATGGCTCCTATAGCCAAATAATATTTAAAGGTTAGACACTTGTTCTTATGATGACCCTCCTTTATGCATGTAACACACCATACTTCTTCACGATTTTCCTTCCCTTTAGCAAGCTCCTGCAACTGAATTGTCAGTTCTACTAACTGCAACTCAACCCAATCCATCCTTGCACCACTTTCTCCTACAGGGGATGCTTCCAACTTCATGGTGATCTCTAGCGCTTATAACTACAACATAATTTTTGTTGTTTCAATGGGCACCGTATATGTGGTAACAATCCCGCAATGGACCATTCCATATGCTACTCATCTGAATGATGTATGTTAACGTTTTGGCTTGTCCCGTAAGCATAGTGGACTGATACTTCATATACCAGAGTAACGCGTGGTCTCTAAACGTTGTCACTAACTACACTATTTTCACATCGTCATCCTGGATGTTCTTCACTGTTGATATTGCTTCAGAGACAAATAAGTGTTTTTTTGGATCTTTTGTCCCTGCTCCATGAATGACATGCATCCTCAAAGTGGGGTCTAACCTCTCCATGGTGTATTGCACAATATTCTTTCTTGTTGTCACCAACTGAATCTGGGTTTGCATACTACTTCCACTACTCTGACTACCTTTACTGTTATCCTTGCTTCCTTCACTAACTACAAGTGTTCAAGACAAAGTTTTATACCTTGGAAACGCACATGGGGTCATGGGTCCGATGCAAAGTCTAGCCTAAGTGGGGCTAATTAGATGTAATATATCTCCTTCTACTAGATTGATCTGATGATATTTTTCCTTTTCCTATGTGAGCGGTATTCCTTCAATTTGGAGCACTATGTCAGTGTATCTTTCCTCTATTTCACCGTGTTTCTCTTCTCTATTGACCATAGTCCTTTTCCTACTATACCGAAATATTTTTGCACTATGCAACATTCCAATATCTTCTTTTGTTGCACCTGCTTCTTCTCTCAACATTCTCAGTCCATATGTTCCTTATTCATTCCTTCCTTCATCCCTCTCTCCCATGCATTCAGACCATCCCCTAGTTAGCTCGTAGTTCACCTATGTGTGTGAAGGCACCTAGCTACTGGGGTGATCTGATTCCAACTTCATAACCCCCTCATCACACAACAACATCTTGATCCAAATAGACAATGATTTCAAATATATTCCGTGAAGACCTTTAAAGAACTCTCATTAAGCATCACTATATGACTAGGTACAATCTATAACAAACTCAGTAATATAACCCCCCAACACACTATCCAACCAGAAATCAACTATGCGTGAGATTCGATTACTTATGGTATTAACTTGTTGAATCAACTTAGGGGTCCAACTCCTTGGGACAATAGTGCATAATGTTTCGTTCTTTTCAAATAACCTCTGTAACCACTCAACTAAAACTATAGGGAAATAAACAAATGAAATCTCATGTAAGTCTATAAATACATACCTCTATAACCACTTCTCCGAGTTGATCCGCGGGTTCTTATTATGATCTTTGGAAAACCCACGCTCCTTTACCTATATGGTCTATCGACTACAATCATCATCGATAATGACTCAATATTTTCTAGCATCTTTTGGAAGACACTTTGGCACTAGCTTGACACATAACTATCCATGTCAATCATGTTCCATCCTCTTATAGATGGTTAGGCCAAGGTTTCAAATTGTATGGTGGTACAATTGCTCCGTATGTACAACCACATGCATTGCAAAACATGGGATGAGAGTCTTCCATACATGTAGCACCACTACAATCAAGCTCAACACAATTCAACATGCAAGATTCATTTTAAACTCTTTTACGGATTCATCCATTAGCACCTATCGACTCAGTCAAATGATTGACCATTTTGATTGCTACATACCATGAACAATGAGAAATTGAAAAATTTCTCAAGTTTAGGGATAATGTTTGAGAGATATAGAAGAAAACTCAAGAGAAGCTGCAAAGAGCTAGTGAAAATGCCAAGGCTCAACATGACAAGAATTGCATTTCTCAATGATTCCAGATTGGAGATCATGTTTGGTTGCATCTATATAAGGAATGATTTAGTGATCCACATAGGAAGATAAAGGATTTGAGATATGGTCCTTACACCATACTTGATAAAACATGTGAAACTTATTTTAAGCTCAACATTCCATTGCATATAGTATTCAATGCATATTTACTTTGACTATATTTTCCACCATTGCTTGAACATATTAATGTCCAACCTGAATAGCCATAAGACATCTACTTAGATGTTCAAGAGACATAGTGTAGTCAACACTATTGTTGGAAAACAAGTACACCATAGAAGGATGCAAACAATTTCCTTTTTTCAAGTGACCCAAGCATGAAAACTCCCAATAAAGGGTAAGTGGTATTCAACCACTACATTGGCACACTATTTTCCTCACCTACATACGCATGCAATGGAAACCATTCCTAATTAAGGGGGAAGGCATGATCCATGTAAAGACTTGACAATAAAAAATTGACTTGTGCACAATACTCAATCAACTTCTTGGTCATGATCCTATTCGGCCGTTGAACATGAGTCCACCATTTCCTCACCACTTAGTCGAACCTTAGTTGACCCACACATACTTCGACATGGATTGGTAATCATACATGTTTTACAATACTTAATGATTCAACATATATGTCAAACAACATTATGAACAATTGGTGGACACCTCGACAAATACCATCGACATGGCAACCCGTGTCTCTTTTGCTAACAAGTAAGAGGTTAGTTGATCTTATTCATTTGATCTTATTACTAAAACACAATGGGTTAGACATCTAAGTGTCACTTAGAAATTATATAAATCCATATAAGCTCCATGAGAAAAGAATTTTACACTATGCAATCCATAGACCTTTGTATTAAACATAAATCCATGAACTTAGTTCACCTCTGTTGGAAGTTCTAGCTTATAGACATAAAATAGAGTTCTAAAAATGACTAATCAATATATAAAAAAATCTATCCATTAAATTCTTCTCTTATAAATTCCTATATCTTCATGTGATTAATATTATTTCTTATTTTTGTTGATTCTATTTTGATTATTTAATCATTTAAATTTTATAACTCTTTATATATCTTCATGTGATTGATATTATTTATTATTTTTGTTGATTCTATTTTGATTATTTAATCATTTAATTTTTATAGCTCTTTATATATTTTAAAGATAACAAAATATCAGATTATTTTAGGGAACTTTGTCATTCCACATCTTCAGCTAGACAATATAGATCACCTATTTTTGAGTTTGGATTTGATCACCCATGTTTGACTTTGGATTATTTTTTCTCTTGGTCTTGAGCCATTGTCTTCATCCAACCGAGTTTGTTGTTTGTTCTCGAGTCTCCTATCCTCGAGGTAGATAAGAACTTACCCTAGGTTAACAAAAGAATGGTTTAAACGTTCATGATCATGAAAAAGGTTAAGGATTTTTTATTCTATTAGTATTGAGCTATTGTCTTCACCCAGTCCAATTTGCTGTTTGTTTTTTCAATCTTCTGTTCTTAAGTGCTATGCAGTCTTGAATGCTGTGTGGCAGATAGATTATAAGTTGTTCCATCTAAATTGTTTTAAGATTTTAGAACTTATAATCTATTTGTTGCAACATTCAATGTTGGGAAACACATTTTTTTTATCTTTAAGTGTTACTTAGTTTTAAATGCTGAACTAAATAGATTATAAGTTTTTAATCTGAATTGTTTTAAAATTTTATGACCTATAATTTACCTGTTGCAGTGTTCAATGCTGAAAAGTAAGTTGGATTGAATGCTGCCGTAGATAAATTATAAGTATTCCAATATGAATTGCTTTATGATTCTACCACCTATAATCCACCTGCTGTAGCATTCAATGATGCAAAGCAATTTGGATATTGTTAATGGTGGATAAATACTTACCCTAGGTTTGATTTAAACGTTCATGGTCATAAAAAAAAAGGTTGAGGAGAGAGAGACTGCTGAAAGTAATTCCGTCGTTAAAGTTCCAATCATGTCTTGCTCTTGTCTTGCCACGCGTTTTTGAAATTACCACCTGTATGGAAACATCGGGCTTGGAGTCCTGAGATGGAGGATTCGCTTCATTTAAAGTTAATATTTATTAAACATTGGACTGCGTGCATGTTTTGTTTTTACTCAAAATAATGTGTTTCCTCTCTCTGGAAAGCATCTACAGACACCTTCTCGCTTCACTAAAGCATCGCTTAAAAACAAAAACAGACACAGAAAAAAATGGCGCACCATAAGGTACAAACTTTAAAAACTATCAATCATTTTTTGAGCATGCTACTGCTACCTACTGATAGCACATGCGAGCTCTCCCCGTACAATTATTGAGTATCTTACACATACATGTCTCGACAGTTTTGGTATCTGTGAGCATTTAGTATTGCCTCCCCTGGTGGCAAGCATAGATGTCCAACTGCTGCACCCAAAGTTAGTTCCAAATTCAAAGCCCCTTCATTCTATAACGAGAAGCAAAGTGCATTTATTATCTTTTTAAATTGATTAAACCTCAACTTTATGTAGTGACCCAAAAAAGAGCATAATTTTTAAACCTGAGTCATCATGGCTTTCAATCAACCAACACCCAACATCTTTGGCTTCTTCTATATATTTAAGAGAATATCGAGTGGACGCAGTAACTTTATCTTTTATGTGGATTAGAAAAATGAAAGGACAAATATCCACGACGATTTGCACTCGACTGCAATTTGAAACCACAGCCGTTTAATCAGTCTGCGTCTTATCGAAATCCCGAGGCCCAAATCTGCTCCACCAGGGAATCTTGAAAGAGGACAAGTTGATAAAAACAAATACGAATATATATGTGGCCAGCCAGCGTAATTCAGTGGCAGCAGGCCAATGACTGAGACGACCTCCGTGTCTTACATAATGCTTAACCCTAGCCTCTCACCTCCCTGTCTTACATAATGCTCAACCCTAGTCTCTCACCTCCTTGTGTGAGACGACCTCCGTGTCTTACATAATGCTCAACCCTAGCCTCTCATGGTACTGGTAATCCCTTCAGCTTTTTCTTTCCTCATTCTGCTCTTCATTCTTCAATCTCCTTGCCATCGATGGCATTTAAGTTATTTACCACTGCATGAGTCTATAATTTTTCTTTGCAGTCTTCGATCTTCTGAGATTATATAGGTCATACCCAAAAGCATAATGGGGGGAGTCTGTAAGCTTTTGGTGTTCAGTGGCTTGGCCAGGGGATTATCCAGACCCGATTCTAATAGGAATGCGGACATAGTCCTTGGCAGAAGAATCTTGGAGCTTAACACAGCGTCTGTACCTGTTGATTTATCTAAAGGTAATCCATTGACGTCCGAGGACAGTACTTTCGATCCCAATTTACTCGTAATCCTGGCAGCATTAATGTGCGCTCTGATTTTCGCACTCTGTATAAATTTTATTGTTAGATGGGCACTTCGCTGCAGTCAGATGATTGCAATAAGGTCTTCACGTGATGTTGCAGAGGAAGTGCCTAACAGTAGTGGCTTAGATAAATCGGCCATGAAAGCCCTGCCTACTGTTGTGTACGCCGGTACACAGTCCCAGCATGCCCAGAAGGATTGCCCTATCTGTCTGGCAGACTTTGTGGACGGAGAGAATGTGAGAGTGTTGCCCAAATGCAATCACTATTTTCACAGACCGTGCATTGACAGATGGCTGCTTTCTCATTCCACATGCCCTACTTGTAGACGTTATTGTACAGTTCTTGATGTCATGGCAGAAAAGAAAACCATGGCTGCACTTCTTTGTAATTACAGGCAAAGCATTGCAGCCCAAAACGCCTGCCTGCAAAGAGATAATGGTCATCAAACAATCGATCTGCCTGCAACAAGCCAAATGGTAGAAAGCAGGGAAGAATCGCTGGACTGAGAACATCATTTTTCCAAGACTATTGTGATCGACAGAGAAGGATCCCGAGATGATTTGTGATCCAAGAGAACTATTCAGGATTACAATTTAAGCGATTGAAAGAATTTTGTTAGATATTGTTAGAACTCTTGTGTATTTTAGACTAGTATTGTCTGTTAGATGTACTGTACAAATAGTCACAGGACTATAAGTCCATTGTTGATGAGCAAACTTCTTTTTGTTGACATTAGCAAAAGAATAACTCAGCCAAGATTTCCCTCAACTCTTCTGTCTCAACTGAGAAATGAGATTTGAGTTGTTCATATTAGTGCCACTGAGATTTCAAGTCTGTTTATTTTGGTTCTATCTATGTTATGAGCCCAGATTTGTTTATCAGTCATTTCATAAAAAAAAATATATATATATTATACAAAATAACATCACATAATCACACTAGCAAATAGCAAATAGAATATGTGTCTTTATGGTCCATGTTGAGAGTAGATTTCATAAAAAAAAAAATATATATATATATTATACAAAATAACATCACATAATCACACTAGCAAATAGCAAATAGAATATGTGTCTTTATGGTCCATGTTGAGAGTAGATTTGCCCACAATAATAGTTTTGAGAGTAGATTTGCCCACAATAATAGTTTTGCAGGTTGTTACATATTGAAGTTCATGACATCAAATTGTTGCACATTGTCACCGCTATATTTTAATTTTTATCATCTAATATCGTTAACATAGTGGAGGTCACGTAACATACTCATATATTATAGTTAATATAATTAATTATAATATTCTATCTTGTCACATATTGCTCGTATATATTTCATTTATTATTAATCATAATAAATTTAGACAACTGAAATGAACATAGTATGTATCAATGTTATAATTAACATAGTTACAAATTAGTTAATTATATTTAAGATAATTTATATAACTAATATTTTTTTTTTAAATAAAAAAGGGGAGAGCCTGCTATAATATATTATCAAAAAACTGTAGCAAAATGTATATAGTCAAGAGTCTGAGTCACCCAAAATGTTGCCAGAAACCGGAAACCAGCATAGGTGCATAGCAACAACAACTGTAAACTAGTGGCACCCGTCCTGCTCGCAGGAAACCACGACAGGTGCCTAAAGTCTAAAAGAGCATAAAACAGTAGCATAAAACTAAAGAGTCACAGAACATGAAAAACCTAGGTAATTGGTGACCTGTCGCCTTCCTCTGTCTTCCACGTGAACCCGACTGGGATGGCGAAAGACTGCGCACAGAGGGGGCATTTTCGCCAAACTGGAGCATTTTCGCCAAACTGGAGCGCCAATTTATATAACCAATATAAGTAACATCAGTAAGTTGCAATACTTATTGTAGTTATGAATTAATCAATCATATTTAATATAATCAATAAAATTGATATAAAATGTTGTTAAGTGAATTGAATTTTTAAATATAATTAATATAATCAATACAATTGATATGAAATATTGTTAAGTGAATTGAATTTTTAAATATAATTAAAGAATATAAATAATATACAAAATATTCTTTATTATTGGTAAAAAATATTTTTATAAATAATATAAAAAATATTCTTTAATATTGTTAAGTATTTTAATTTTTTTTTAATGCAATTTAATATTAAAGTTTTTAATATGAATAAAATTTAAATCTTTTAATATGAATAAAATTTTGTAAACATTTGTATGGTTTATATTTTAATGGGAGGGTTTATATTTCAATGAAAAAAATGATATATTAAGTATAAATATTATTAAAAGAAATAAACATATAATTTATTACCATAAACTTATGTTATGAGATATTGATTTAATTTTGAGATTTATGCCAATTTGAATTTCATTTAATATATATATATATATATATATATATTTAGAATTAGATTTTTTCTTCAATCTAACTATTGAGTTCATGATTATTTTATACTTGTGTTAGTTTTGTTTTTACTTATTTTGCACTTCTTTCCAATGGAGATTAAATTCTCTTTATGTTATTGATACAAGTACAATGGAGTTGTTTTTTACTCTCATTATGTACTTACCTTAAATATATATGTTTGAGTTCCATTGTCCTAGTTATTGTGTTATTTATTGGACTTCAAATTCAGGTAGGACTAATAATGCATCTTCACTGAATTCTGTGTATATATCATGGCCAACAAGCCATACAGGATTAAATAATTCTGGATTCTCAGGGATGCGTGATGAGTCGTCCACGCAGGGGTCGATGCAGACTTCCCAGTTTAGAACAGAGAAGGGAGTACCAGCTTTCCGAACAACACAAACTCTTTCCTGAAATCTACATAGGCTTCTCGTTCAGGGAATGCACACACGGGTTTTCTCATAGCTAGACACAAACTTTTGAATTACAGGGACGCATGAAGGTTCTCTACAGGAGTCGGGTTGGTCGTACTATCCAGGGCTCCATACGCATTCATACAATCGGGTCGAATGGAGGAGGAACAGGTTGATGGACCTGTGAGCGACTCCCTCCAGGTGAGAGAGTGCGCAGAGGAAGGAGAGGATTCTTGGAAGGAACCTTGTAGCTGCCACACACCTGGAGACTTCCGGTCGGGTCTGTTGCTGTAACCCAAGGCAAGGGAGGTTAGCAGTCGAAGGACTGTCCAGGTGACAGAGAAGGTGTATCCTTCTGGGGTGGAGCAGGCATGTAGGGAATGAGGGACTATGGGCAGTGAATGTGGGTGGTTCCTGGGAGAGAATTCCTTCCTGTGGCTGTGTGTTGTTTTCCCTGTAACCTTAGCTTAACCTAGGATTCCTTGTCTCGGGGTGGAGCTTAGTCCCAGTTCGGGGGTGACCCACTGCTGAGCTGATGAGCAGTGTGGTCTAAGGCTAGGAGGTTCGTGGAAGGCCTGCACTTGGTTGGTGGACTCTACCACTGTTAAAAGATAAGTACCTGATTATGTTTCAATCATGTTTTGCATGACTCTACTGCTTATGTTATCATGATTTTCGCTGTGTATATGAATTAGTATGAACGCTATCGATTGTTAATTATGGCAATAACTCATATGAATACTCTGTGTAGAATGTGTTTATTTGTTTAAATGCATGTGGATTATATAATGTTGTATGAGTTATGTACAAAGAGGTGTTATAGATTTCTTTTAAGAGCGTTTAAGCCATGGTAGCTGAAAAGGTGCGCTACAGTTTGGTATTGAAAAAAATATCTTATTATATTTCTCTACACTATTAGTTTTGCATAAATATTTATTTATTTATAAATAGAGGAAGAGGTGTGTTGTAATGTAAGTACAAGAGTGTTATTGGTAGTTTATAATCTAGATTTTATGAGCATAATGAAATGAATATAGATTATTAACAAATTCTTAGCACAAAATAACAAAGATACAGTAAAACTAGTTTTCGATTCAATAATGAAATACGTTGAAACTGTAAAATGCAGCGGAAACAAGCTTGCTGGAATGGTGGTGGCTTATCTCTGAGAAGAGATGTGACAGTTGCGCTCATTCACTAGAAGAACCTTACAATGAGGCTCTAAAATCCTTTTTACAATAAACAAGAATGCCAAAAACCCTAGACATCCAAAAACCTAACCCTAGGAGATGAAGCGCCAAAATTCATGTGGGCCTTCGTTTGGGTAAGTTAGTACATCAACTTCTCGAGGTTGTAACTTTTGCATACGATCTCTGTTTTAGGCGTGTGATAGCCCGTTGGAAAGGTATCGTCAAGGGGATTCATCTTGGGGGCTCAATCATGCTTTTAGCTATCATTGAGGAGCTCGATATCGAAAACCCTTCATTTAGGCCCTCAAAATGGCCCCGGAAGATAAAACTGCTAAAAATATTAAATCGCCAGAATTGTCAAAAAACTGTCTTGAGCCAGTTGGAAAATGTGGGTGGCCACCGATATCCATCTGGATCAATCCTCTCTCTTTAGGAAGCAATGGTCTCCATTGCGTTGAGGTCCCCCATTAGATGAGGAAATTTCTGCTGAATTTGGCCTTGGGTGAGCCACTTGCCTTGGTGCAGGAGATGCCCTGCTTTGACGACTTGATAAAGTTGGATAATTTGTTGTCAAGTTCCCTTGATCTGTGTGTCCACAATCTGATCATTGGATGTTTGTTGTATGTAGTCGGGGTTGAGCTCTGTTGGTGTTAGTTGTTCTGCTACTTCTGAGGTGTCAAATAATGGTGGGAAATAAGGGCGAAGAAGATCCACGTTGAACATTGGGTGCAGGCCAAGGAAAAGAGGAATGTTGAGCTCAAAAGAATTATCCCCCACAACCTTGGTGATAGTGTATGGTCGATAACGGAGTTGGCAAAGCTTCTGATGGGGTCCTATAAGGCGTTCTTTCTGCAAGTGCAACCAAACTTTGTCACCCTCCTGGAACTTATGTGGCACCCGATGTTGATCATGGCATTGTTTGTACTTGTCATTGGACTTCTGTAGGATATCCTGAACCTGTTGGCGGATGTGATGGATCCGCTAAATGAACTGGGTGGCTTTGTCAACTTCAGTTGAAGCAGGAGATGATTCGATCGAGGTGACTGCAAGGGGAAGTGCAACATCTATGGGACCCAATGGTTGGAATCCAAACCCCACCTGAAAGGGGTTGCGGCCAGTTGAGATATGTAGGGATCGATTATAGCTATGTTGGACATAGGGAAAGCTCTCATCCCATGTGTGAGGGTGCTTTGAATTATACATGCGAAGGATATGCACAATCATTCAATTTACAACCTCGGTTTGGCCATCTCTATTTGGGGGGTGGAAGATCGTGGATTTGGTGAGCTTGGTGTCCAGCAATGATGAGAGGCTCGACCAAAATGTGCTGAGAAATCTACTATCCTGATCTGAGACAATGGTTTGTGGGATTCCAAAATGTACCCAGACTCGTTCAAAGAAGAGCTTGGCAGTGGCCTCTGTTGTGATGCTCTTCTTGCAGACAACTGTTGGGACTCAGAAATTTCGTATTTTCATCCACCTTTCCCTTCACTATTCCTTACATTTCATTTCCCCATTAAACCTTCATCATACCATTTTCATAAATACATTTGGGTTTCACATCATTATTTTCCACTTTATTCATTTTAGTATTAAAAGTGAATTTATGATTAAATATTAGAAAATA
>SNQJ01S0006791.1:30273-41600 GCA_010110895.2 Picea sitchensis | reverse complement strand
TCTTGTACTTGAACATTTAAGTGGGGTAAAAGGAGGTTGCCCCCTCGAAGAGGCTTATTATCTGATATTATCTCTTTTTCAAGGCGTTGAGTACTTTTCTTGAGGTTTTTCTATGCTATATTGATGTTTGGTTCTTAACAGCTATGGAGTCACTTATTAGGCCGCAAAAATAAAACGGAAACAAACTAAGAAACAAAAAGACAATATTTACAAATAAAGGAGCCACTGGAGGCTCAGACAAAATACCTTTTCAGGAAATGCCCATTCACTGGGCTGCCAAAAACCTCATCACCTTCCAAATCTTGCAACCTGTATGTGTTGTTTGAGAAAGCCTCGAAGATTCTGAAAGGCCCAATCCACATGGCTTCAAATTTGTCATGTTTTCCCTTATCCTGTTTAGGAGCATCCCATTTCAACACCAGGTCTCCCATCTGGAACCGCTCCTTCTTGGCCTTCCTATCGAAGACCTGCTTGATTTTCTGCTGATGGTCCTGAATCCTATCCACTGTCTGTTCTCTGGCCTGCTAGACCTCTACTAGCTGATGAATCCTTCTGACCATGTCATTGGGCTCTTCTTGATGGTCCTAGAGGAATTTCACTACGGGGATGGCTAGATGAGAAGAGAAGACGACCTCGACTCCGTAGACTAACTGGAAAGGGGAGAGACCTATAGCTCTCTTTACAGTCACCCAATCAGCCCATAGGGTGAATTTAAGCTTCGAGTTCCAAGCCCTTTGGTTGTCTTCCAATAGCCTTTTTATTATTCTTATTAAACTTTTGTTGGAGGACTCTGCTAAACCATTACCCTGTCGGTAATACAGGGTGGAGTGAATCAGCTTAATCCCGAACTGTTCACAGAACCTGGCTAATGGCTCAGACCCAAAAACGGCTGCATTATCGGTGACAATCTTATTTGGACAACCAAACCTTGTGATGAGGTCCTCCAAGAATCCGATGATTACCTTGTGGGAAGCACTCCTGGTGGGAATAGCTTCAATCCACTTGGTAAAGAAATCTGTAGCAGTCAGGATCCACCTGTGCTGCCCACTGGAGGGAGGGTGAATTTCTCTAATGAAATCCAGGCCCCGCTGCTGGAAAGGCCCTGAAACCATCACCGGTTTTAACTACAGAGACCTGAGCTGTTGATTTCCTGCAAATTTTTGACATTTGATGCAGGCTCTGACCCTCTTGCAGACATCAGTGAACACGGTAGGCCAGTAGTACTCGGCCCTGAGGATTTTGTGGGTTGTGGCTTTCCAGAAATGGTGCCCTCCACACATGCTGCTATGAAATTCAGCCACGATCATCTCGGCCTCTGGTGGACTCATGCATTTTAAAAGCACCCCCAAGGGGTCTTTCCAATATAATATTTGATCAATCAGGCAGTATCTGACTGCCTTGAGATTTAGAGCTTTGGATTTGCTTCTTTGTAGGCCGTCTGGAGGCCGCAACTCCTGCAGAAAATATATGACATGCCTATACCAAGGACATCGAGCCAATGAGGGTTCCCTTTGATGGTCTATGTCAGGCAGTCGATCCTGCTGAATTCCTGACTATTCATTGATGAAACTTATTCCCAATGCTTGGCAATTTGCTTCAGCCAGCAGTTTGGCTAAACCTTGCCCTTTGATCAATTTGGTGGGCCTTATTTCCAGGTTGAACTCCAGGATTTTGGCTATCCATTTGCTCCTTCTCCCGTCTATGTTAGGCTGAATAAGAATAGCTTTAACAGCAGCCGAGGGGACATAGACGATGATTTTTTACTGCAGGATGTAGGTTCTAAAATCTTTGAGAGCTTTCACTAGAGCATAAGCCTGCTTCTCCATAGTGTCAAACCTGACTTTGGCATCCCTCAGTGCTCGGCTGAAGTAGGCAATAGGTTGTTCTAGCCCACTGTCAGTTGTCTGTAATAGAACAACAGCTACTGTGTCAGGCGAGGCAAAGGATAAAATAAGGAAATCCTTTGAGTAGTCAGGACTGATAAGCACAGGAGCTTCAGTCAGGGCCTTCTTGATTTGTTCAAAGGAATGCGGCGATTGAGGGGTCCACCTTACTTCATTCTCTTTCTTTAACATAGTTGTTATAAGTTTTACCTCCTCAGCAAAGTTAGGCACAAACCTCCTTAGGAAATTAATTTTACCAAGGAAAGATTGGACCTCCTTTCTAACCTCGGGATTGATAAGGCTTGTATCACCTCAATTTTGCTGGGATCAATCCTGACTCCTTCTGCTGATACTATGTGGCCTAGTAACTTTCCCTCCTTCATGGCGAATAGAGATTTTTTGAGGTTTAATGAAATGCCAAACTTTCTGCATTTCAAGAAAACTTTCCTAAGGTGGCGACAGTGTTCTTCATCAGATTTTGAAAATACTGTGATTTCATCCAGATAGACGACCACGAATTTATCCTTTTCCCCAATGAAATCTATGTCCATGGCATGCTGGAAAGTCGCCCCCACATTCATTAGTCCAAATGGTATCTTGGCATACATGAATGTGCCCCATGGAGTGGTGAATGTTGTCTTTTCCCTGTCTTCAGGCAGAACAAAGACCTAATTGTAGCCAGAGAAACCATCAATCATGGACATCCTGGAAGCTCCTGTCACCCTCTGCAGTATATGTTCCATCTTCGACAAGGGGTAGTTATCCTTTCGTGAGCTTCTGTTTAGGTTTCTTAAGTCTACAAAGAGTCGGATCTCTCCATTATTTTTCCTCACTGGCACCAAATTAGCCACCCATTCTGAATATCTAAGTGGAACGATGATCTGAGCTTGAAGCAGCTTCCTCACTTCTCTCTCCATGATAGGCAGCAGCATGGGATTGATCTGTCTCAGCTTCTGCCTGAATGGCTTTGCCTCCCCCTTTAATGGAATTTTATGCTCGATGACTGAGGTGTCGTAGGTTTTGAGGTCTTCGTAGGTCCAGGAAAACACATCAGCAAATTTCCTCAAAAGTCCACTGTATTCGGACCTCTGCTCCTCTGTCAGACTTCTTGACAATTTGACAAGCTTGGGCTCATCCTTGGTCCCAATGTTGCACTGAATAGTACTAGTGTCATCCTCCAAGATTTCTCCCTTTAATGATACATCATTTCTATCAAAGATCCTTTCCAAAGGAACCAGTCCCCTTGGGATATGATTGCTGGGCAACTGTACAATGTCACGCTCTGCAATCTTATTTAGAAAATTACCCCCATCGGGCCCTTCCTCTGAGACGGCCTCTTGGTCTATGTGCATTTTTGAAAATTCCTCAACAGTCTCCAAGAACCGCTTGATCTCAAGGTCGTCCTCGAATACCTTCCAATGTTTGACGTTGTCAGGTATGGAGGGTCTGTATTTTACTTCTACATCATATCTGAATTTGGGTGGCAGAGGCATTTTGAAATTGCTAGCCGATGTGGCCAAGGAATCTGCCAAGGTGTTATCCTCTCTTGGGATGAAAGAAATATTAAATGCTGAGAAGAAACTGTCAACAAGGTCCTAGACCTCATTCCTGTAACTCCTGAGTCGAGGATGCTTAGCTTGGTAAGCATTCTTGACCTGCTGAACCACCAACTCTGCATCACCGAACACTGCTACTTCCTGAATTCCCATTTCCTTCACAACTCTTAGTCCCAGAACAAGAGCCTCATACTTTGCCACATTGTTGGTAGCGTCAAATTCTAATTTGTATGACAAAGATATGGTTTCCTGAGAAGGTGACACAAAAACTACTCCAGCTCCAACGCCTTCTCAGGAACAGGCTCCATCAAAAAACATTTTCCAGATTGGGGTGATGGAGAGAGGAACTTTAGGGGAAACAGTGGGTTATTTTCTGAGTCTCAGAGGCGGCTCTGGGGCGTGGGTGAGCTGCAGTAAACTGGAGCCTAAATAAGTGTCCAAGGAAAAGATGGGATGATTGGTGGGGTTTGCTTCATCACTGATTATATAGGCCAACTGGGCTTCCCTATATAGGCTTCTATGTTCTCCTCCGAACACTGGGATAGTAGCATATGTGAGGTCCATCTGCAAGGTTCCCCCCAGTATTTTAATCCAAGATCTTGATAACAACATATCGAACTTGGGGGTGACATCAGCTACTACAATATCCATGACCACACTTTTCATAGGCAATTGAAACAAGGTTACAACCAGGTCTTTAATAACTCCAAGACACTGAACTCTCCTGGAGTCAAAAGAATAGAGGTCATGATAGGCTCTGGTAACTTCTAGTCCCAACTCTTCCATGACAGTTTTGGGCATGAGTTTGTGAGAGGCCCCTGAATCCATCAAGCAGTTGTGCAACACTTTGTCATGTATGTTCAAGGAGGTGTAGAAGGGAGGGGATGAGTCATCTCTGTCTTCTACCATGGGACCTAGGACGACAGCTGGATTTTCATCTTGGAGGTTTATGGAATCTGAGGGAAGGCATGAGGCTTTAGACTGTAAAATCTCAGAGAAGCGTTTTTTAAATTTGTCATGTTTAAATAGCTCAGTGAGGGGCACAGGGATTCTGATCTTTTGAATATCATGCTCAAAATTAAAAGAAGATGTAGGCTTTGGAATTTATTTTATTTTAGGAACATGATTATGGACAATGGGAGAGGGGGGTTGAGCTTTATTACCTCTGTGACCATTTTCTTCTTCATTAGCAGGTCTCTCTGCTCTAATGGACTGCTCAGGAATATAAGGCGCTGTTGTCTTTTTATCAGACCTTAGGTTGTACCTGCCTCGGCCGCCACTAGCCTTGTCTCCCTTGCTTAGTTCATTCAGCTGACTGTCCATGAGAGACTCTTCATATGTTGATTGAGTGAGGTGAGGAAAAGGAGGAGTATCTCCGAAGCAATGGATTTCAGGATCGAGCTCGTCTGTTGCTCTTTCTTCTCCTTCGGCCAGGAAATTACTTTGAAAAGGGGCCTGAATCTTCTGATCTTCTCTGTCTCTTCCCTTCTCTCTCTGCATATTCGGGGGAGTAAAATTATTTGGCCTCCTGAAACCTCCTTTATTTTCGACGATCTGAGGGCATTTATATGCTTGCCTCCCTTCCACCCTCATTCTCTCCATCTCTGCGGATAGATACTTCACCATCTTGGTCAGCTCATCCACTTGAGGGTGGGGCACTGCTGGGTCGGACGTCAAGGCTTCCGACCTCCCCTTTCTCCTGTCATAGTCGGCCTTGTTCCTTAGTCTGTCAACTGCTAATATGTTGGATTCGACTTCTATGGCCGCATCTTTCATTTGGGCTAAGGAGGTGGCTCTTCTTTCTCTCAGCAAAAGGCAGAAATCAGGGCCAAATGCACCAGCATAGGAAATTTGAGCAGAGGCTTCTGAAGGGTTTATCTATGCAGGAATCTTATTATACATTTTATTGAATCTCTTGGAGAAGTCAGAGACCGACTCTCCTTCCATATTCTTCAGAGAACCGAACTCTGTCATGTAATACATAAAGTCCTTCCTATCTCCCCACTACCTCAGGAAAGCACTATCCAGAGCCTCAATCCCAACAATAGATCCTGGGGACAATCCTCTAAACCACTTCCTCACTTCACCATCCAGGCTCTGGACAAAAAATCTCATCCAGACATCTTCATTTTCAATATTGAGGTTGTCTGCATAACTGTAGAAAGCCGCCAGGTGCTCTTCGGCAGTTATGTCTCCTTCCCCAGTGAACTTGGGTATGTATTTCAGGTAATCTCCAGCAGGGAGAGGATTCATAGGATGGGGAAGAACCAAGGGAGCGTATCTGGCAGTGACTATGGAGTCCATTCTATTCAGAGGGGGATTAGGACCAGCCATAGGGATGTTAGGCGGAGGAGAACTTGGAGGAGAAGGAGTTCATGAAGGGGCTAGCGGGAATAAATCTCGTAGTGGGGTGGGAAACAAGAGGTGATTCAAGGAACATGCTACCGAGCTCAAGTCAGTAGGTGCTCCTCCTTGCATAGGAGAGGGGAAATATTCTGCGGCCCTGGGTCTACTCCAAGGTATAGCTTCAGGGGAGAGGGGAGTGATAAAGTCTTGTCCCTCTGGTCCCAAACCAGGAGAGAAAAACTCAACAGGAACACTCCCAAAATTTAAAAAATGGGAAACTGCAGAGACAGGCCTATCAAATAACTGAGGAGGAGAAAAAGAAGCTCCAACATAAGGATATGGTGGATTACCTGGTTCGGTGAGGGACGCTTCTTCTTCGGAGGCCTTTCCCTTTTTGAGCGTCGCCTCTGGATTTGTTTCAGGCGTAACTAGAGGCAGTTGTGGGTGAGACCGCGTATCCCTGCACAATTAATAGAGCAGGTTCTCCCCAACGGATTCGTCATAATGGAGTTGCCAGGTGCAAACTTAGCAATCTGAAAGGCTCTGATAATCCTATGCACCTTTTGATTCAGAGGCTCAATGTCGTTCTACCCAGGGGAAATCTTCAATTCCGTCCCCGGCAACGGCGCCATAAATGTTAGCGTCGAAAGTCACTCCTGGATTGCTTACAGGAGCAGAGCCCGACACCCATCAGTTTAATGTCACAATTTGTTTAATTGGGTACTCAAATGGAGATTAACTCAAACGATGTGGTTCCAACTCTGAAACTAGGCTAGGCATGCATGAGCGAGTGAGGTCTTAGGTAACTACAGACAATGAGTTGTAGTAAGGGTGAGTAGGGGGAAGACTCGTGTCAGAGAGATGCAAAGGCCTGTTGCAAACATCAGGTTCCTAATAGACTGTGGAAGAAAACATCTAAACGAAAGATCTTCTTACGCTCAAATGAAAAAAACCAGAGAGAACAATAATGCCACAATAAATCCTTTATCATAACATAAGTGCCACAATTCGTGCGAATCAGTCGACCATGAACTCTCGTAGTGTAAGATGAAAACCTAGACGGGAAAAGAAAAACTGTCTGCAAATTAAACAAGAAATCTTACATACAGATGCATAACCAGAGCTAAGATATATGTTAAAAATTTACAATCAGGAACTTCGCTCTATAATCGATATATACAAAATGTGAGAAATCCCCTCTAAATACTTAGAGCAAAACCCATAGAATCCAATTCGAGACATTGCATTGATGGCATTACGCCTGCGTGTTCACTGCTCCTGCAATCTCTGGACGTTCGTGGACTTCAGTCAGATGCAATCGCGTTCCAAAGGACCTGTGAATGAAATGACCCGCTTACAGTCATTTCTGGACTTTCCATTTATGGTGGAAATGATGTCCAACCACCCTCAACTGCTGCAATAACTGATTCATTGGGATCGGGGAAGGCCCCGACCGACTCTGTACCTACAGGACACAGAAACCTTCATATTCTGCTATTTGGATCTTGTTTGGAGAAATCATGGTAGGACTAGAGGGAAGATGTGGAGGCCGTCGTGGTGACTGGGGGTTGAACATGAAATGGTGAATGGACGGCGATTGAGCAAGGGAAAGCGATAGGGCAAATATAAGTGGAAAAATCCGTGGGCTTTGAAGTGTACGAGCCAAGTGGAGGAGCACAAGGGCCCGAAAAACTGTGGTTGGCATGACACGGGAATATGAAGTGGCGGCAAGGGATAGGTATGTGATGAAGCTTCGGGGTTTCAGGGTCTCAGGGTTTGCGGTGCCGAGGTGCACATATACCCGGAACTCCCGATACTCCGATCCCCGATTTGCGATGAGCTCCATTTCTTACAAGCTAGCACCTAGCGGCTAGAACTTGAATCATATGACCAATGCCTCCGTGTGACCGTAGTTCAACCTTCCATCGGGTTTTTCATAATTTTTGACGACACGAGCACGCATCCTCCGGACTAGCGACAGCCTGCCACCTGTAATCCACTTTCTCTTGCGGTCCCACCTGCTAATCCGACGATTGCCAAGATATCGCTTATCGTGATCTCGCAGTTCTGCATGCAAATCTTTGCAGCTCTAACCCACGAACCTCCGATTTTGCGATACGTCGATGCCACTTGGCACTGTCTCCTTACAAGGATTGTTCTTCTGACACCTGTTCTCCACTATGATCCATAGCTCCGTCGGGAAATCGGGTATCGGGATATCGCGATTCCCGCTGTCATGTGCATGGGACTTGCAACTCCCCGATCCCCGACTCTGCGGGATCTCTCGCCACGTGCCTCTGCTGACTGACGGCTCTGATCCAATCGGGCATCATGATTTACTCATGTAAGAGTTCCCTACCTCCAGAAACTCCGATTCTCCGATGAACTGAAATCCCGACTCTCCTTCTGATGTCTGGCGCGTGTCCTGCCAAGGTCAATGGCTAGGATCCCATCGGTCTTTCGAGACTCAAAAGGTCTCGGCTCTCTTACCCTTTGAAACCCCGATACCACAATTGTTACTAACAAACCCCATCCCATGTTGATGCAGATGACTGAGAACTATGACTTCCCTTTCTTTGAACTGTGAAGGAGTCGATCGACGACTAGATGATTCCAAAGTGCCTTATAAATAACTGTGTAATGTCCTGTCGATGCTATGGTATTCCACTACTGTTGGGGAGGGGACCTTCTCTTTGCAAAAACAAGTGAAGCTACTCATGCCATTGGTAGAAGTTAGTCTCTCCTGAAGGAAATATCCACGCAGATTCATCAAGTTGGAATATCTTTTGCTCTGTCTCATACGCAAACAAACTCCGCTTCCAAGTGATTTCTTATGCCCCCCTCTTGGTTTTTTTATGGTTGTTTGGCACATGTCTAGGGAGACTACCAGTGGAGGGAATGATGCCAAAGTTTATAGCGTTGTACTTCTTGATATGACTTCGGCTCATGTGATCTCCCAGTATTGTCATGACGAAATTCGACCAAATTCCCTCTAAAACAAACTTCATCTCTACTAGACTATATTATACTTATACAAAATTTACACATGGAAATATAAATTTAACAAAAATGAAAATAGCCACCAAATTATTTATCTTGTTGTGTTCTTGGGATGCACTTGTTCCTCCAACCACTTTGCCTTCTTGGATCGTTACTAGCCACTAATGTAATTGTATGTTTGGAGACAATATTTTTTCTCCTCTGTCTAAGTGAGACTCATTTGTTCCTTTGACTATTATTTCTGGCATTACTTTTTGGTGGCTTCCAGTCGGGAAGTTCGACTCCGACATTTTTGGGTTGAAAAATTAGAATCTTTGTCTGTGTGACCAATGAAGTAGCACCTGACTATTTTGCAAGCTGTTGTTATAGACCTTCAAATGTGGTCTGATATATTTTTGGATACATTCACTACAAATGTTGGGAAAACATATGTCATTCATCGATTGAGTATTGTGCCTCCAAAACCAATGTTTTTAACTATGTTAAGAAGTCCAATTTATCTATTATGGGAGCATCTTGCACCGGGGTCGACTCTGGGTCAATCGTTTCCTCTGCTTGGTGTATCTTTTCCATGATTTGGTTGAGGTATTTGATTACATTGTCTGTCTCCATTTGGGCCTTCTTCCCTTCTTGAATCCACTCTCTTTCATGTTTTTATAATTGTAGCACCAATTCTTTCTCTTTTGGGATGTGGTTTGTTAGAGCCATCTTTAATTTTGGATCAGTTGTCATATCCCTTTTTTTCCTTAAGTCCATGATCATTGTATTTTGGGATCTTAGTTTATTGTAGGTTGATGAAAACTAAGATTTCCAATTACTTATTACAATGTTTAACATGGTCGCTTGTTTGGTTGCCCCTTATAGACTTTGTCTAACTTCCTTGAATCTTTCATGCTCCACTTGGAGGATTTGTAAGGCCTTCTATAGGACCTCAAAAAAAAAATATCTCCTACTGTAATGACTGCAATTTAATTCATGATTTTCTTTATACAAGGAATAAATGGGTAGATATACAATATGATAACAATAACATAATAACAATAACGTCATTAAAATACATACCTCAATCTGTAGGTTGGTTGATTTAGCACCCTTGTTCCTTTTCTCTTGTTCTTTCCCAAATTGCCCAAAACTGAATATTTACCTCCCAACCAACTAGGAACAACCTCTTCGACTCCCTAAATATAGGAATCCGTGCGGTTTCCTAGCCGTCGATCCCAAAGTTCCCAACAACAACAGTGCCCATGTAAGAGTTCCCCAAAAACAAGAACAATTTGTTCCCCTAATTTCCTCCTCTCTTTCAGAATTTCATCCTCCTTCTTCTTCCCCCAATTTTCCCCAAAAAACTAAATACCCCTCTCCAATGATGGGTATGTGTTATATTCTTTGCATGTGTGTGTGTGGGTGCGTCAGATTTGACAACTGTATTTTTGCATTTTTTGCTATTTTTAGCAGTTTTCTAAATTAATCTCAGATTAAGGGATTAGGGTTTTGGTATCTACGGAATACCTAAAAACATTGTATATATTGTATGGTGAATGGTGAAATTCAATATAATGAATATAAGAGAGGTTTTCCTTGGTTAAGGGTTTTCGGTATAAATCTCTATGTACTATGTGTATGAGACATTGATTAAATTATGTTTTGCTTAAGAATCTATATGCATTGCTTTACTTCACAGGTTTAAAACTTACATATGGTATCAGAGCTCGTTTTTGGCTTCAGAGGGACGCCTTTGTTGTTGAGGGTTTGGCTCGGTCTTGATAGATCAAGTTTATCTTAGGTCTGTGATAAACCTGGCTTTAGTGGGAGCTTTTGCAGTGGTTATTCGAGTGTATAAAGAAGAATGGCGAGCTCTTCTAGAATCGAGATAGAGAATTTGAACGGTAAAAACTATGATCTATGGAAGATCAAGATGGAGGACCTTCTTGTAGAAAAAGAACAATGGAACACTATGGATCCTGGTACACAACCTATTGGTACGTAACATACTGGCACACAGACGACTTGTACACAACCTACTAGTACACCACCCAGTGGTATGTTAAAGGAAGATTGGAAAAAGTTGGATTGAAGAGCAAGGAGTACTATTCGACTCTACCTCGCAGATTCGGTGTTGTTGAATGTCTCGAGAGAATATACAACCAAGGAACTATCGAATACATTAGGGAATTTGTATCAATCAAAGTCTCTGGTAAACAAGTTTTTTCTTCGAAAGAAGTTGTATCATCTTAGGATGGAAGATGGAGATTCTGTGATAGAACATCTAAATGCTTTTAATACTCTGGTAAGTCAACTTGTCTCTGTTAATATTACGATTGCAGAAGAAGATAAGTGTATTACTTTTTTATGTTCTTTTCCAAACTCTTGGGATAATCTGGTTGTAGCAATTGGTAGTACCTCTCAATCTACATTGAAGTATGAGGATGTATTTTCATCCTTGTTATCTGAAGAGATGAGGCAGAAAATCATTGATAGTCATAGCACAGATGCTTTATTTGTAAGAGGTCGTACCCAAGACAGGAATCTTGGTAAGCCTTTG
>SNQJ01S0006790.1:262597-280592 GCA_010110895.2 Picea sitchensis | reverse complement strand
ATTGATGAAATCAAAGAACAATGAAGAAAGGGGACTATGAGTCCCTTCTTCCTCCAAAGGAAGGCTCTTGGACCCTCACAAAGCTTGCTCTCCTTACAACAAGAAAATGAAAATGATGATGAAAGAACTCCTAGCACATCCACTCAATGGAGATGTGGATTGCTCAATGAAATGATGCCAATGTGTCTTTGTCAAGGAGTGAGTCCTTAAAACAATCTAGGCAGCATAACATTACATGAAATTCCTTGAGAAAATGAGGTTTCTTCATGGCTTTTTATAGCATTGCATTGGATGATTATGTAACTCCTTTGTAGTGTGAAAAGAGGCTCTTTAGGGCTTTATTAGGTCTTTGACCAGCCTATCATGCGGATTCAACTCAGATTTGAGGGTCAAATCAGCTTGGGAGCTGATCCATAAGTGGTTGGGAGGCCGACCAATTCAATAAATGCACTGTTTAGCAGGTGCACGGGTTTTTGCGCCAACAACCGCGCATCGTGTGCATATGCATGCATGGTACATTCCTGTTCCATGCATGTGCGCGTGCACCCAACTTCTGTAATGTGCTCTTCAATTTTTGGTTACTTTGTATAGTTTTTGACCTTTTTGGAATGCTGTGAAATTAATTCAGTTCCATGAATGACTTCATTACTGTTTGACGATGCTGAGTTCTTGTCACCATGTGCGGACGAAATTTCAGTGATAACAGATCCTACTACAGATCCTAGTTATTTATAGTATGACTACCACGTCCAATACCGCACTCTCTTAGATTCAGACTATTCCAATTTTTCAATGCATGGTAAGTACGAAAGGCATGCATCCTTTCCTATTATTTTTTAGGTCCATGGTTATTTATTAGATTATTTACAATATTCTCTTTATATTGACCACCTTTTTTTATCAAAGTCTTTTTCCATCATGTATTAAATTCCTTTTCAAAGTGTACTATTGACTATTTTTAATTCTATTATATTTCTTATCCTCCCAAATCTATCATATGTCATTCAATTCACATCATATCTATCTAATCATCCATGCCATCAAAGCTCAAATCATGCTCATTCATGTGACATACTTATCCCTCATAATCTCTCCAAATTTCAACCCATTTTCATTGTGTTTCTAGTTCCTTCATGCAACACTATTTGAGCTTCTTGGGTAGGGCCCATCCAAGAGGGCTTAAGGACCCTTTTAACTATTTATTCATTTTTCATGCATATTAGTTAATTCTTAGATAGTGTTTCATTCTCTATTGAAGTTGGATTTAGTTTGCATGATCAATTTCAGTTTTTGTTAAGGTTATGACTAACTAGCCAGTTGTAGCAACATCCTATAGAAATTTTCAATAGTGTTTTGGAGCACTCCTAGGTGCCTCCCAAGGATAAGGATCATAGATTCTCTTCATTTATATATAGTCTAGATTTTTTCATGCTTTTAAAGAATTTAGCTACCTTTTTAGACTCCATATAGCTTCTTGTAGGAGTTTCCTGTAGAAACTGTAAAGTTCCTGTAGAACTGCAAATTTCCTGTAGAAATCTCTTATAGGTTTGTTTCATCTTCATATTTTGACTTAGCTTAATCTTATCTTCCTGAAAGAATTAATAAACAATAAAATGACATTTAGATTGACATTGATCAAGGGGTTAGATTGTTTTATTCATGCATTAGTTTAACTTTACTTCCATTACAATTTTTTGTCATAGTTTATAGGTTTACTTCTATCATAATCTTTTTTCATAGTTCAAATTATATTCATCTTTTTTCTTCAATTTAAATTTCCAAATTCAGTACTCTTTAAATGCAGTTTTTTTCATGCAATCTAGCTTAGTTGTACTTTTAGATTGGTGTGTTTCCTTCAAGAAATTAGTTCAGAGTTTCTTTCTGTCACTTGATTTTCCTACACATTTTCATCCTTTGATCATTCTCAAACCTTTGCTACTAAAAATTGCATACTACACATACAATGCATAGAACCTCTTAAGTTTGTATGAACCCCGGGTTGACCAGTAAATTAGGAGACCAAGGGTAGAGTAAACCATTGTTGTTATTCCTAGGTCTATAACTAAGTTTGAGAAATAAAATAAAATAAATGAACATCTACATAAGGTGTTCAAAGAAATCAGTTATATTTCTTCTACATAACTTAGTTCTTCCTAGCTATGGAACCCAATTTTTCTTTGCTATGAAACCAAGTTCTACTATAGATCTAGTTTTTTTCTTTCCACAAAATTTTTATCCAGCTATAGAAATTGGTTTTCCTTGCTATAGATATTTTCTATGGAAATTTATTTGCTACTTATCCAATGAAAATCCTAGAATTATTTTCAATCAATTCTTACTAGAGATCCTTGCTATGAGATCATGTTGCAAATATTTTCTACATAATCCTACTGTAGACTCTTTCTACAAAATCATACTATAGTTCCTTACTACATAATTTTTCTATGGGACCTTACTATGGAACCTTTCTATTGATCCTGCTACAGATCCTAGTTATTGATACTATGACTACCACTTCCAATACCACACTCTTTGAGATTCAGATTATTCCACTTTTTCCATGCATGGTAAGTACGAAAGGTACACATCCTTTCCTATGTTTTTTCAAGTTCATGGTTATTTCTTATATTATTGACAAAATTCTCTTTATGTTGACCACATTTTTCGATCAAAGTTTTTTTCCATCATGTATTAAATTCCTTTTCAAAATTTCCTATTGACTGTTTTTAATTCTATTATATTTATTGTTATCACTTCATAATTTTCTTTTGACTAAGGAAAGAAAATCACAAAGGTAACCACAAACCAAGTTGAGGCTGGAAGCTAGCCCTTCTAAACTAGAGGGGGATCTCTCTCTTCAAATCAATCATTGAAAGGATTGATTTGGTATTTCGTCCAAAGGATAGATCTCTAAGGTAAGATTGAATTCATAGAGTTGGTGGCAATGTGGATAGAAATTCCATTGGGAAATGGAGTCATTGAAAGTTTAGAAATCAATGAAGGTTTATTGGATACTTAGTGAATTGAAATATGATTTATTAGAGGTAAGATAGAAATTACTCCTTTAAGAAAATTAGATGTTGTTGTAGATTGAATATTATAGAGGAAATGAATAACCCCCTTAGGGCATCTGTCGAAGATGAATCCCAAGGTGATTATAGTAGAAATACAACTAACATTACATGCAACAGAACATCCAATGCAGATGAATTCTGATACATATAGTTCACATTAACATAAAGAAGAATCCATATCACTTAAACCAGAAGACAAAAATTTGTAATATCACATGCATAAAGCAACACAATCACATGTGTCTCTAGAGTCAAATCTCGGGGGGAAATTCAGATCCAACAAATTTCATTAATATCAAAGAGAATTACAAAATGTATTCAAGAATCCTTTTCTTACATACTTGTCAACCTTAATCTCTCATAGCTTCATAAAATATACACAAAAATATCTTCTTGTCCTCCCAAAATTCAAATTCAACTATCATCCTATGATAATGCTAACGGTTACAATATATTTTGCTACAAAATATGAATAAAATTCTAAGAAGAAGGAGTCAAACTTGACTCATTAATTTCACATAACAACATAATTAAAACAAATACTTGAGTCCCTAATATGATTCTCTTCGACCCTTTCATTCGACGTGGACAAGCTGGCACACCTTTCTAACTCATTGTCAAAAAGGAAAAAATGATGAATCCAACCCCAGGGGATGAAATCTTTGCTGCTTCAACAAGCAAATCAAGTTTTCCCTTCCCCCTCTTATCTGTCTCCAACTGCTACAAGTTTTGTTTGAGGGTTTTGTTCTCTTTTATCAAAGTCGTATTTTTCTTATATATTTTCTTCAACTGTTTATGTAGAGGAAGGTTTCTTTTCACCATGAATATGGAATTGTCTATTGTAGGATCACAACCATCTAGGAGTTCTATACATGTCATGCTTTCTCTTTTCTTCTCCTCCCTCCGTTGGATTATCATATCATGTGATTCTTGCAGTTGTTTCCTTAATCTCTTGAAAGTATGTTGACCCTCATCACTAGTAGTGATCTTATTTTCTGTTGGTTGGATTTTTGTTGGAGGTTCTTCCTAAGTTTTCAACTTTCTAGCTGAGGATCTAGTCAAAGGAAAAATAGGTTCAGGTATTTCTTTCACTTATGGACTACGCTCCACTACCTTCCCTTTACCCTTTTTTTGGAGCTTGTTGGATTTACATGCACTGATGTTTCACCTGTTACTCAGATATATTTCTTGGAGGCATGTTCCAAATATTTTTTCTTCATTTCCTTATTTTCATTCTACAGTTTTGCTATGAAAAAATGGGATTTCTTTAATTTTTCTTGTAGCTCAATGATTAGGTTTTCTTTTTCATTAGGAAAGTATTCTTCTATGAAGGATTTTGGATCTTCCTTAGGTTCTTTTGATGTGTGCATGGAAGGAATCCTTTTAGCTACTGGCCTAGTAACTAGTTTTCTAGGAATTGTGACCTCTTCTGGAGAAAATTGGAGCTTTTTTCCCTTCTTTTTAACTTGTTGACTTACTGCAGGTTCCTCATCTTCATTTTCCATTTTTTTGATAGAAATATAAGGGACATATTTGGTGTTATTTTCTACAGATGAAGGTGTATATCTCATGCTCTGAGGGATGCTAAAAGAATTAGTTTCTATCTGTGATGATGCTACAAAAGTTTCCTAATCATGATTCCTCTTTCTAAGCTCTTCTAATACCAACAAATTTGTCAATGAAAAATGGAAGAGGCTAGGTTCTCCTTGATACTTCCTTACTTCTACTTTGTCATCCATCTTCTCTAGGCTTCTGAAAAGGTAATAGGGTAGGTTCAATGGTTTCCTAGAAGTGAAGTGCATTAAGAGCCTGATATGGTATTGGTAAACCCTAGTGAATCTCTCTTCACATGTAAAAAACCTTTGAATTACCCTCAAAAAATTACTATGATTCTCTAGTATAAGTTCTCTAGGCATGGTGGCTCCAAAATTAGTGTTTCTAAATTTAGGCTTCATAAATTCATGACAATAGGATAGATCCAATTGCATACCTTTGAACCATTGTTCTCCATGAGCAGGGATCTTTGTTGCAACAACGATGATGTCTTCAGAAACATGAAATTGGATGTTTCCCATCTTATCCCCAATGCCATTAAAACTCAATGCAAACTCCTTTTAGACTTGCATGTTGTACCTTTGAAACTTTTCACAAAACCTGATGCAACCCACTTATTCAAAAGAAGCTCTAATTGTTGGATCTTCATTCACTAGCCTTAGACCCTAAGGCTCAAATATGACAATATCACCACCATTTGCACTCCTTCTCCTTCCTTCTAGAGTTTCCATGATGTTGGTATGTATCAATTCCTTGTGAAAATGAAAAAGAAGGATTTTTCATAGCATAAAATGCAACACTTGTAGATGCACAGCAATTGAGAAAAATTTGGTTTGATGTCGAAAGGGATATGTGTTTAAGGTCAAGATTGAGGTTTTTGGTTCATAAGAAATTATTTCCTTTCAAACTTCAACCAAGAACTTGAAACAATATCTGTAGGGTGTAGAAGTAAGGTAGGTGATGATGCGCAGTGTTGTGAGAAATATTCCCTGCAACCCATGTGCAACAAGATTGGATGGGAGATTTGTATATTTGCAGAGAAGCAAAGAGGTTTGTAAGGGGTTCCTTTGCATGTAATATGAATATTTTGAATGAAAAATAAAAATTAGTTCGCCACTCATACCTATCATATCGTGTTGTATTCCAAAATCCAATTGTGCAGCATTAGGCAGTTGCACAACAGCCTGTGCATCGCACTAATTAGCTTGATGATGCCACATGCCTCCAATGGATTTGAGCTCATGAAATTCTCTGTACCATGAAAAGAATGACTCTAAATGATTTTAATTGATCTCATGATCTTTCATTATGAATCTTTTGTGACATGACAACTCATATCTTTTGGCACTAACATGACATGTTTCATGACTCAAACTTTATTTTATGACCTTATCTAAACAAATTTATCAATCAAAAACCCATTGACTCATGACCTAAGAGAGAATTTCCATGGTATTTATGAGACCAAGGAATGACTTTACCCTATCATACATTTTTAACTCAAACCCTAACAACCTATTTACAGGACACTAACATTTCCTATCCTCCCAAATATATCATATGCCATTCAATTCACATCATATCTATCTAATCACCCATTCCATCAAAAAATGAATCATTCTCATTCATGTGAGATAATTATCCCTTATAATATCTCCATATTTCAACCCATTTTCATGTGCTCCTAGTTCCTTCATGCAACACTATTTGTTCTTTTAGCCTCTACTACCGAAACCTCTTGCTAGAAACCTCCACCATATTTTCCTTCTTGCTCCATTTATTTGGAATATCATGGATATTAACCAGTATGGGAGGCTCTATTCTACATCATGATCCAATAAAAAATAACCTTTTACAAGCCAACTGATCCAAGTGGATATTAGTGGCCACCCACCTCTTCCACTGACTCAGCATGTTTCTCCATATGGGAAGTCTTGTTATGATTTTTGGGATTTTCTAGGTCATAAACATTTAGGTCCATTTTGAGTCCCTTACAAGAATTTTAGACAATAGATCCCAAACTAGATTTACCTTTGTCAAAGCTAGGTCAGACTATTTTATTGTTTTCCTTTGTTAGATATTTCTAATGAGCTACTGTATGTGCCAAACGAATATTGTATGTGAAAGTTACATTCCTGGAAAGTTGATGTAGAAATTAACACCCGTTTTTTTTTTGGTATTTCAAAACACATTTTGGTGCTTCGCCTCTTAGGTTTAAAGTTTTTTACCTTCACAGTTCTTGATTTATGTTAAAATTCCATCGTTTCAGCCTCTTGTATTATCTTTTTGTGAACCAACTCTTGTTAGTTATTCTCCCCTTCCCCCATGCACGCAGGGAAGTTTTAGTTGTCTGACTCCATAATCATTACACCTTTGTTATATAGTAGGATCTTTATGGAAGTATACAATGAACTGATATACCTTCCTCGCGGTCCTTTTAGAAACTCTTGCTCTGTTGCACTGTAGGAATTTGTAGTGTCTACTACAAATTCTATGATAAATCTTGGCAAAATACTATCTAACCATAAATCTATTGAGCACGTGAATTTGTTATCAACTTGTTGTAACTACGCAATCTCCATAGGATTCCACTCTAACTGTCTGATATGGTTTTTCGCATGGTTGTCTTTCAACCTCAATATCCACTACTACAACACATGTGGGAAATCATAGAAAAATACCTCATGCAAGTCACTAAATACGTACTTGTCCAGATATCTGCGCGATGTTGTTTTAGGGTTTATGTTGTCTTTCTATGCAAATTCTAGCTCCTTTGTCTTCAACCAGCTTTCAATCCATCCCTTCATTGGATTCCATGGTATTAACATCCCCTTCTATATTTTCATTCTTTTAACACTTCCTCAATAGATCTAACATTATTTTAACGGTTCTTCAACATATCTCATTCACTCAATCCCATTATGTTCCAACCACAAATAGAACCATTTGTTGGTTTGATCTTATCCTCCTTCTACTTCTTAGGCTGACCTAGGTTCATATCTAAACAAGCTTCCAAAAAATCCCTCTAAGACTATCGACCCTCCTAGTAAACCATAAGGAAACATAGCACACAGAGTGTACTACGTAGTCTCACCCGAGATAGTTCTATGGGAGGCTGCAATGCTCAGGTGCTTACAACCTAGGAATGAGTGGGGATATGGGATTATACTCTGTGATCTTCATTTAATTACGATTTCATCCAGATAGATTTAATATACTATAATTTTTTTATCCATGCATGTAAATCAACAAATCCAACTACTGCATCAAGAAATTTATCTAAGATTTTACCATTGATAGAAAAGAAACAAAAAATAACAGTTCACATAAAACATGATCTACCATGGTTCACCCCCTCTTGGGATACGTCCACAAAGATTTGTCTCTCAATCTCTTTTATTATGTTTTTGTAATATATTGCATCACGTGCACTATAGTCTCTAATCTTACAATCTCCATAGGCCCCTACGATCCCTATGAGGATGACTAGATCGCACCAGGCTCCTCAGCTTACAATCTAACCCTCGAGATAGAGTTGCTTAACTCACCTACAACTCAACATCTTACAGGAAGATGACAGATCTTACAATCTCTGATTTATATACACAATACAATATCCCTTTTCATACTAGCCTCTAAAATCTCGACCTCCCTATTAGACCTCCTAGGTACTTACTTATACATATTATTTTCTTATTAGCCATTAAAATATCTTACCAAAACCCTAACACTAATGTAGTTAGGTTTCCTTGCATGGTTTCCTCGTGTGTGCTTCTTTTCCTTCCAGTTGTCTTTTTCCCACTTCGTTCTTTTATCTCCAAAAATAGCCTTTTCCCCAAAATGGGTCTGCGCCCAACAATGGGATGTACCTATAAAGGTCTCCCACTCACACTTGGAATAAGTTATGAAATACCTTTCTATGGTTCTATAAATATATGGTCATTGTATAATAAAGGGAAGAAGTTCATTGTATTGTTATGCTACCCAATTACTCTTGGAGAAACCATTTTTTCTCTTGAGAATAGTTTGAGAAAGCATTGCATAGGGAAGGCATTCCACCTCTTGGAAATATTTTCCATAGAGTTCTTCACCATTGTCAAGTCAATATAGGAGAGTAAAATATCTACTATGAGGGATTGAAGAGCCCTCCTTAGGAGAAATATGGGATTCATAAATCCCACATTTCTTCTCTTAGTGTTCTCAATTTCAAAGACCATTCTCTATTGGGTAACCATTATTTGTGTGAAATTTCATGCATCCTTTTTTTATAGTTTCTCAGTTTAGTCCTCTTTGTTTGTCATTTCTTTCTCCTTCTATTTCCTTGCTTTCTTGTTTGTGGGTTCACTAACCTACTAATCATTATTTTATGTTCCTTGTTGGCCTATCAAGGCAACCAAAGGGGTCTCTTTTTTCTCACTCTAGTGACAAAAATACACAACCACATTGGTGACCATACTGGAGATTGGAATCCAAATTCCTCCTCAAGTAGGCTATTATAGTTGTTATTTTCACTCTCTTTTGTTTGCAGGAACCAAAACTGACCTTTCCCTATCTTTAGACATTGGAATTCAATCTCTAATTGAGAGAACCAATTCAAAATTCTTGTCCCTCCATTTTTTTGTGTGTGCATGGGTTCGGGTCCAAGAGACGCATGCACCACACAATTCTATGCAGTTTCTACACTCATGGACTACGTGCACTATGCATAGTGCACTCTGTGTGTGACTGTATCAACACATAGTTGCACATAAGCCTTATTTTTCACTAATTTTAAGGCTTGTGGAGCCCATTTTTCACCAAGTAGATTAGATTTATTTTATGCACTTTGTAAAAGCCACAAAAAACATGCTTGGTGTCGTGTTGGTTTTGTCACTTGGGTGAGAAAAAACACAACACTTGCATGCTTAGTTAAGCTAGCTAAACAAAACAAAAGTTTGAGAGTTGGTTAGAAAAACCAAATACACATGAAAACAAAGAAATACAACTAAAAACAACTAAGAAATAAATATTAGAGAAGCTTGAGAAACTAGAACCATGAAAATAAAAAATTGACCAACATATAGCTACCAATGGAACAAAAGATTGATAGACTAAACACCGTAGAGAAAGGCAGGGACTTATGAGTCCCCTCTTCCTCCTTGGGAGGGATATTGAGTTATGTAATTGAGAGATCTTCTCTTCATACAATGGAAGAAATGACAAATGGTGAAGAAATACAATTCCTATTCCCTCAAGAGGTGAGTGGAATGGCCTATTGCAATGGTGCTTGAAGGCTTCAAAGAGAAAAGAGGATTCTCAAAGAAGAATTCTTGCATCATAACAATATCTTGAAGATATTACTTTCTTATCACACTCATGGCACATATTTATAGCATCCATCCATGGCAAGATATAATTGGTTCATAGTGTCAACAAGGGGCCTTTTAGGGCACTTCCTAGCCCTTGACCAGCCTCCAAGCTAGATTTCGCTCAGATATGAGTGTCAAATCATGTTGGGGGTCAGACTTGAAGTGGTAGAGGGGCTGACAAGATCCATAAATGTGTCATTCATATAAGTATGTGGCTTTTCTCATACACAATCATGCATTTTTCACATAGTGTGCACTGATGCCTGTGTTAGCCTGCGCGCTGTGTGTGTGCTTCCTTTGGTGAATTTGCACACTTTGATTTTTTACCCAAGTATATAGTTTTTTGCATTTTGGAATGATTTTGGTGTTGTAGGTGGACTAATTACTACTGACATTGATTTTTTTCTTCAACCATTGTGTGCAATTTTGTGGATGATTTTTCAGTGATAACAGATGCATACGCATAGCTTAAACACATCAATGTTTCTTTTGTTGAGAGTGCCATTGTAAGGAATATTAAAGAGAGGAACTACAAGAGCGATCTGTCGGAGGAAGAGGGAAAATTATGGGACCCAAACCTTTCTCTAGGGAGAAAAAAAGAATTTGTGTACAAATGAGGCAGACATGCCCCATGCTCGTGTCATGAAACCAAAATGTGGGACTATAACTGATGATGTATGTTGATGTAGATAACTGCAGTTCCCTCGAGGGTGGTTGATACTGACAGATGATAGTTATGAATGGTGAATGGGCTCTTAAGTGAGTCAAGGATGACTATAAGAATTGTCGATGACTCGTAGGCATTGATTGCCTAACAAATTCATAGGTCTTTGGCTAGTATGAAACAATTACAATAGTTGCATAGTAAGACCCACCGTAACATGGTAGTTTGTTGAAGTAAATGTTATGGGGGTCAACGAAATTAGAAAGAAATGATGATTCTTTCTATGTCGTCAGAGACTCGTCATTGAAAAGGTAATGAGAGTCAAGATATTGTCACCCTTCTGGAAATTGTTTTGATGTCAACATAAAGGGAGACACGACACCAAGAAGTAAAGGGATTATTGAAATCCACTGAGTAATAGGTGATATCAGGTATCTAACAGGTAACATGAACGAAGTCAATATGCAATGGGAATCAATACTACCCTTGGTTGGGTATTTTTGAAATATGACTGGAAGCAACTGCAAAACTAGATCTAGTGTTAGGGGATGACTAGATATGGGGTTAAATTGTGCCAGAGGCTAACAAAGTGGACAAACTCAGAGATCGTGGGTACATGGACTTGGGATACTTAGGGTTCGTGAACGATGTCAGTATGAAAAAAGAGTAGATGCCCCAACCAAGGGCGACATGGGTTGATTTTCTAGGGAAAAGAAGACCATCAAGGATGACGATGAAAAAACTATGTATATGTTGGAAACAAAGACTTTATATAATTACCAAAGAAATAAAAAATAATTTGGGTTGAGTATACAGATAGAGAAACAGGTGCCCTAGTGAAAGATGGATTGGTCTATTAGGGCGCAAGTTTTGAAAGAGAACTGGTGGAGGGTGTGGGGGGGGCCATGGGTGGGTTTCTATATTAGGTAAATGGATAGAGGAAAATCTGCATATGAAAAAACTGATGGTGGATGAGATGGATGGCTAATGAAACTGTGAAGATGCAGTAAATAGAACCAAGATGATATGATGTGGGAGTCCATTGGGAAGGTTATAAATATGATGAGAAGAAGTATGGTTTTCATTATTGGAAGTGCATAAGCCTATTGGTTCTCCCATCCCTAGGGGGTGAAATCAACATGAGTGTCAAGTTGTCAAGGGGAACTATGAATGGGGCAACTCATGTGGGGGAGAGTGCCATCGGATGACAGTACCAAAATGTGGTGGAGTTGAAGATATTGCAGAACCAGATGTAGGGACCATAAATGTAAATATCAGAGTGAGTGGGATATACAATTGATTTACAGAGGGAATAATTACATGCCAATGTCAAACATATACCTGAAGAGGTTGTAAAGTTTGTTGAACAAGTACCTGCACACAAGAAAACCAATTACCTGATGTGAACAATATCTGATGAGAAAGATCATATCATTGCTATTTGATAAAACTGAAACTGAGTATGCATACATGAACGTGACGTGAGAAAAAGGCTCCTCTGGGGCTAAGTGTAGATGATGACTCGGGGAATTTGAATTTGTTGATGGAGAGATCAGGATCCCGTGGCTAAAAACGGATCGAAAAATGGAGGCTCTGGGCTCTTGTAACAGAGTGTGGAAGCTAGGTAAAAGGGGATATATTTGGTTGGTGGGACCACAATGCCACCTCATTTGTACCTTTCACTGTTGATGAGTTGACGAGATAGCTGCGAGGATTTTTGGAGATTGCAGGAGCGTGAGGTTACCGATCGAGGAGTGGTGAGAGACAAGTTAGTGGTCTTATCATCCTGCACCTTGTGAATTTCCTAGTTTGTAGGTAGGGGATGTATAGAGGGTTGTACAGGGGGTTTTAAGGGTAGGGGCCCACCAGTGCATGGGAAAAGGAGGAATACCCATGCATATGTGCATGGGTATATCCCCATTTTCTCCACATAATGTGCGGCTATGCTTGACACAACCACGCATGTGAGCGCAAGAGTGGGACAGACAGGCACACATGAGATGTGTGCCTTCCTAACTAACAAATGTGCACTCATGCATGATTTTTTCTCATATATTTGTGCATTAATGCGCAGCTATGTGAAAGACAAGTTCGCACATGTATGCAACTGTCTAGGGAAAATCCGCACATAGTGGGTAGGCTAAGGGGTGGTGATTTTTGTTTTATGCTCTTTGAGGGATGATGAGGTTGATCAAATGTTTTGTGTGGATTCAGGTGATTAGAAGAGAATTAGCACGATTTTGGTTCATTGGTAAGAGTGTGATTGGGACCGGTTACGAGAGGTTGCGAGGGAGCAGTCGGGCGTACAGAGACACTTGGCAGCCTACGGGTTGCTCAAGTTCTTTGACTACCCTCTAATACACTCATAGGAGTTCCTGTTGCAATATCTGGTTGGGATGTGGAGCACTAATATGCAGTGCTTCACTGTGAGGGGGGAGAAAATGACATTATCTACTATAGAGGATGTGTACTTTTTTACAAGACTCCCATTCTATGGGAGGGCACTAGCCATTGATACCCATTTTCCCGGGGAGGATCGGGTGGAGACCATGGAGACTCGCCATTGTACTGGGATGAACCCTATGTTGGGTTTGGTCATTCACATCAATGAGTTACTAACTGAGTGTATTGCATACATGGTGGTGAGGATATATAGATCTTTGGGTACTCAACGGATCACTAGTGGTCAACTGAGGATGGTGGAGCAGGTCCTAGATTGGGACCTGTTTTCATGGGGTGTGTTGATGCACACCAAGATGATGGCGCAACTGAACCGGTGTCAGCGAGTTGACTCTGGTGACTTTTATTTTGGATCCATTCTAGTGGCCTGATTCTTGGAGAGGGTGCCTCTATTGCACCCAAATATTCTACTAGAGCCAGTGGGGCGACAAGAGTCACGACTGATGCAGTGGGACCATGTGTTGGCCCGACATGAAGGTGGGGAGGGTGGCCACTATTTCACAACCACGGTGGCTCAAGTGTGGCAACAGATGCCATAGGTTATCCTAATATATCCATACATGGGTATGGACTATGGGCATGATCCAAACATGGTGTTGTCTCCTAGGGAGGATTGGGACCAATGAGGTATGTGTTGTAGTTTCATGTTTTGTGATTTTGATAAATAACATTTATTATATATGTATATGGATGCTGACACTATCTTCAGTGTTGTTTTGCAGATGTGGGACCATGAGGAAGAGAGGCAGAGGTCGTCGGGGATCCATATCACTGTGGGCCATATCAACAAGTGCCTATAGAGCCAAAGGTTGGACAGAGGCAACCGCGAGATGATGTTGGTGTTGGACCAGCGAGAGAGACACAGGGAGATATCGAGGTTATGCTGGAGGATATGCGCAAATGTTTTGAGTGGGTTCTACAAGGTGTTCTTGAGGGCATGTGGGCCCACATCCAAGACGAGGAGGTCCTGGATCAGTGCATGGGTGTACCAGTAGAGTGGCGGACCCTGATCCGTAGAGCAGCAGTGGTGGGGAAGTGATGACTGGTCAGCTACCTCTTGGAGCTGGAGGGCCCCCAGATGGTGGGGTGCCTTCGGCTAATAGAGGACTTGGGGGGGAGCTATGGGGGAACCTTGAGTGTCATATTTTGTATATGTATGGGTTTATGGGCCCAGTTTTGTATAGGGTATTGGGTACCCATTTTTTGTACTCATAGGGGTGAGGGGACTCAGGAGCCTGCGAATGATTGTAAATTTACATTTTTTGTAAACAATTATGACCTTTGATGATATATATATATATATATATATATATATATATATATANTATATTTTGATCATCCACATCTCTCTATGTTATGTTTTTATGTATGATGTATTTTCTATGTGTTTTGACAAATGTATGATGCTATGTATAAAATGTTGTTTAATGTGATAAATGCCAATCTAATACTAGGTTATCCATGTGATCTGCTACTTGATTGAGGTATCTTAGAATATGTGTAAATGTGATGGAATCAAAGTTGCGAGATAGGATTCTAACTTGTAGGTATTTGTGAAAGAGGAAAGGATCGTGAACATGATATACATTGTTGAGATGCAGGATGACAAGATGGGAATCTAATAGAACGCTAAGGTGATGAATGTGGCAGTGTCTGGCCCCGACGAGGAGACCAATGATGGCATCATATTCATATTGATTGTTGGTGGACAAGCCCAAACATATGCCACTATAGTGGAGCAGGATATGTGAGGAGGTATAGAGGGCCTAAGCAGTCAAAGCAAGATTCTGGGTCCAGTGATTGGCACCGTCAGCATAACCGATGTGGTAGGATGATGGATGATGCATATGTCACTAACATGGATGATAGATCATACATGAGGAGTGGTGGTAGTTAAGAAGACTAAAAACTATATAAATGTGTACAAAGAGAAACCTAATTTAGGTGGGTTACGTTTAAGCATAAAAATTCTTTAAGTACAACCCATTGATGGGTTCTTTGAGAGGGTAGCCTTTTGGAGAGGCCAAGATGTAGGTTCCTTTAGTGAGGTAGTGTTGGATGATGAAGGGTCCATTCCATAATGACTCAAAATTACCATGGCCAAGAGTGTCATCGAAGATATCATAGGCTATCACGAGATCAACTTTGTTGAATGAGTGAAGGTTGACATGGCGGTCGAAGGTGGAGTTGGACCATTTTTTAGCTGCTTCATTGTGTTGTAATGAATATCGATGGTATTCATCAAGTGACTCTAAGGTCAGTAGGTGCTGCTCCATTGGATAAGTGTCAAGTAATAGCTCTATGGAAGTGTGTAACAAGGGGATTTCACATTTGATAGGGAGGGAGGTGGAATGTTGTATAACCAATGGTAGTTTTGACTGTCGTGCGATAATCCCATGAAGAGGAAAACAACATATGATTTTAGTTGGCATTATGGTTGTTGAAGGTACATTGTAGCATGGTTTTGAGGACTTTAATGACCACCTTGAACTGCCCATTGGAATAAGGGTAGTATGGGGAGGAGAAATCATGGGTGAAGCCTAACTTTGAGGAGATTTCTGCAAAGATATCATTCTCAAATTGTTTACCATTATCGGAAACTAGTTGTAGTGGGACTTCGAACCGGGTAATGATGTGGTTAAAGAAAAAACACGTTATTGTGTCAACGGTGTTGTTAAATGTGGGCATGGCTTCGACCCATTTGGTAAATTAATATACTACCACAACAATGTACTTGTGTCCATTACTGGATGGAGGATGGAAACTCATGAATTCTATGCCCCATTTACAGAAGGGGTCAGCTGTGATGACTGGGTGTAAAAGAGTTGGTGGAGCTCTTGATTTGTTTGCATAAAGCTAGAATTTGTCACATTGCTTGATAGCATGGATGCAGTCATGAAACAAAGTGGGCCAGAAGTACCCTTCTCAAGTGATTTTTTGGGTGGTGGACATACCTGAGAGGTGACCATCGCAAGCACCTTTGTGGCAATCGTTCAAGACTCTGTCATCTTTGTCCATGGTAATACATCATCAAAGGATAGTGTCGACCCCTCATCGATAGAGAACGTCTTTGATGAGGAGGTATTGAGGGGCCTGATGGTGAATGCATAGATGATAAACTAGAGAGATATGAGACCCAAAATTCTATGTACGAAGGTAGACGAGAAGGTCTTTGTACCAGGGGTCATTGGAGGAGATGAAGAAGAGGTGTTCATCTGAGAAATCCTCATTTATGGGGGAAGATTTAGCGTCCGAGGGAAAATTCATAATGAGTTCAGTGAGGATGAGAGATTTCTTTATTTTGGGAGTTGAGAACTCCATATCGTATTCCTAGAGGATAACAATCCATCAGGAAAATTTTCCATTAATCTGTCATTGACTAAGGAAGTATTGCATGGGGTTGGAACCTGCTACGACCTTTGTAGTTCGAAGCAGGATATAATGTCGTAGTTTTTAGACTATGAGGATGAATTCTAATGCGAGTTTATCATCATGATTATACTTCAAGGGTGGCCTTGAAAGGTTTTTGCTAATGTAGCAAATGACATGTTCACACCCATCATCCCCTAATTGGATGAGGACTCCTGCTACTGATACAGTTGAGGTTGATAAGTAGAGGATGTAATTGTGATCATAGTCTGGGGGACTAATCAAAGGGGCATTGGATAGGGTAAATTTTAAATCATCAAAAGTTGTATAACCATGCTTGTTCCATCTAAATGGGATATCATGACACAGTAAGAGGAGAAAACCATGTGTGTGAGTGGCGTAGTTTGGGAAAAAGTGACGTAAAAAGTTGGCTTTTCCTTGCAAGCTCTGCAATTGGCATAAATTATTGGTTGGTGGAATTTTTGTGATATATTATACCTTGAGGGGGTCCATAGTGATGTCATGTTGGGATAAAATTAACCTAAGGATGTGCTCGACAATGACGCAAAATACACACTTGAGGGGATTCAAATGAATATTGCATTGGCAACATCATTGGAAAACGATGTGTAAGTCATCCAAATGTTGG
The DNA here is from genome assembly GCA_010110895.2 of Picea sitchensis. Taxonomy (NCBI): domain Eukaryota; kingdom Viridiplantae; phylum Streptophyta; class Pinopsida; order Pinales; family Pinaceae; genus Picea; species Picea sitchensis. Next base: position 263,474 of record SNQJ01S0006790.1, on the reverse strand, counting down.
GTTCTCTTTTTGGATCGAGCAGTGAGGTCGTCCAAATAATCAAGGATGATGTAAGAAAGATCATGAAAAACATAGGTCATGTCCCATTCAAAAATAACACCGCCATTTTTTAGCCCAAAAGGCATGATGTGATAAGAAAAGGTACCCCACGGGGTTGTAAATGTAGTTTTGTACTGATATGCTAGATGGATTTGAATTTGATTATAGTTAGAGAACCCATCCATAAAGGACAATGATTCATTTTTGGAACAATCATTGATGATTGGGTCGATGAACGGGATTGGGAAGTTGTCTTTGGGACAAGCATGGTTGTGAACATGAAATTCTATGCATACGTGAATAGTTCCATGTTTTTTGTTAACGGGGACGAGTTTGGATACCCATGAAGTGTACGCAATGGGGTAGATGAAGCCAATAGTGTGTAACTTGTCAATTTTGGCTTTGATAACTGTAGCTTTGTATGGGTGAAGGCTACATTTCTTTTAACGAACGTGGGCGATATCTGGCCAATTTTTGATTTGATGTTCGACTATAGAAGGATCGAGGCCAAGCATCTTCGTATATGACCAGAAAACAATGTCTCAATATTCCCGAAAGAGAGATTTATAAGCAATGATTTCTTCAGGGGAGCATGTGGCAGTAATGGTGATTTCTTCTATGATTCCTTGTTTAATGGAAATGTCAATTTTGACAATGGGGGAGATGTTGGCCATGTTTCCTTCTTCAAAATTATCGGGGGCAGGTATAGGGTTCTTGAACCAGTCAATATGCCCTGAAATAATAAAATCCTTGGTTTTGATTGTGCATAGGGAGGCTTGGGTAGGAGGGTGAAAGGCCTCTTGTGAAATGAAAAGTGCTCAATGGTGGAGCACATTCC
>SNQJ01S0006790.1:220197-262512 GCA_010110895.2 Picea sitchensis | reverse complement strand
GAATACAGGGGATCCTAGAGGTGGTAGGGTGAACTGACAATGGGTAAGTGTGATGGTTCTCAAGTGGTGAGGTTGAAGAAGGGATATTGTGTACAGGGTGCAAGGGGTCATTGGACATAAAGAAAATGTCACGATACTATGTATGGTACCTCGTTCGCTTGAGGAATGATGACGAGACATAACGAATATCAGTAATGTGAGCCTTTGTGGGGAGTGACTAAGAGGGATCTGGTTGAGACATGTGGTGTATCACAGCTGGTGTTTGGAAAATTTGAGGTAGAGATGGGAAATGATGAGTGTAATGGCTGAATTATGAGCATATGACACACGTGAATTTGGTTCATAACCCTTTATTGCGTGTTGTTGAGGACTCCATAGTAGAAGTGGATGTGCTTGGTGGAGTAGTAAGAAATGAGGTTGCTTTGGGGAGTTGGAGAAGATTATGTAACTCGAGAAGAGTAGGACATATGTTAGTGGGGTGTCCTTCTCTTTCTCATAGTACGCAAGGAGGTTGAGTTCGGGGAGGAAGTAGAGTTGTGGGTTCATTCTTCTTGCATATACCCCCAGTGGTGGTCGTCTTGCCGCTAATTGGAGGTGCGGGTGGTGTGTCAAGAACCTGTACTGGGATCTTCATCGGTAATCCCTTTGTTTGAGGAGGGAGAGATGGTGTAGGAACCATAGCGGGTGGATGGACATACCATACAGGGATGTCAAGAACCATGTTTGGAAGGGTGAGAGTAACAACTACCTAGAATTCTTGGACTCCAGGTGGAGGGTAGAAAAAGGGAATTTGGGTAATGTCTTGAGGGACGGTCTCCCGAACCAGAATTTTCCCCTGGAGGGGGGGGGGAATCTGGGATAAGTGGTGCAGTGAGGTTCTCAGGGAACTCTTGAGGTAATAGTTCTCTGGCTGGTGGAACTATGATGTGAGGAGGGGCCTCGGTGAGAGGAGTAGTGTCTCTGATATTTGTTCCATTAGAAGATACTACACACACTTGTGTTGAAGGGTTTTGAAGAGGTGGTGCTCCATGATATGCCCCCAGCAAGGAGGGGTCCTTGAATATTCTAAGACCCGTGTCGATGACCGAAAAATCATCTGAGCTAGTGCGGAAAAGAGGGAGGATGTTATCAATGTTGGCAGAATGATTAGGCTCGTAATGTGTAATTGGTCGATGGTGACAACTTTCTCAATGTGGGGGAACATCATCATTCAAAATATATAAGAGGCTACTTCCTTCATATCATACATGTAGCTATGTCCCAAAAATATATTGTAATCAAGTGGGGCATCGATAACTTCAATGTCAATGAGGATGGTTTTACCCCCAAGTTCTACAAGGACATTTTGGAAGAGCCCTTAAGGGGACAATGGGTGACCGTTGTAAGATCTAAGGGTGATGGCAGATGGTACTAGCTGAGGTGAGCCGAGTTTCTTCCATACTACTTTGGACATGATGCATGTGGATGCACCTTCATCAATGATGCACTGATGAACCATGATGTTTCAGATCTTAACTGGTATTTGAAAATCTACCAAGGTGGGGAGGCGTCGTTCTTCACTATCTAAATCAAAGGTGATGAGTTGAGTATCAGCTAGGTTGACTGCTCCCAAGGTGGAAAGAAAGGATTTCCGCTGAGATGGATAGGTTTGGATGACCTCCAATATAGACATGGTTGTAATAGACTATGCTAAGTCATTGACCAGACTATAATTATGGGCTTCCCTAGAGTGAGGGTTATGTACATTCTGTCGTAACGACATGTGAGGGATGCGGGTGTTTGGTTCATTGTTAGGGCATGGAATCATCAATGGTTGTTTGGATATATATATGGAGTCTCTTCTAAAGTGGTTGGGGTAGATTTAGGGGGGACACCGTATTGACTACTGTGTGTTTGCAAAATAATCTCTTCTTCACTGGTAAGGAGGATATTGTGATCGACCAGATTTCTAGGTTGATTGGGACCTGGTTTTTGATACTTTCCCATTTGTGGTGGGGCTCGGATTATCTCATGTTGGGTATTCATCACACCTTGGTGTGGAATAGAGTTTTTCAAAATGGCCGGAGGTGGTGGTTGAAAATAATTTTGTGGGGCCTGCTGAGGGGAAGGGAACGCTGGAGGATGTTGCACGTTCATGGATTCTTTCATCCATTTGAAGTAAAAAATTTGGGGGAAATGGTGAGTATAATTTCCATACTCACCACATATAGTTCAAGGGAAGTTATTTCTGAGGTTATTGGTCTTCCCTTGTCATGGTTTATTGTTATTAATGTTTCCCCCTTGGGGGTTTTGGTTTCCTTGATTTTGGTTTCCCCCAATGGGACAGTTTTGTTGGGGGTTATTTCCTCATGGTCCCAATTTGTTATTGTTTCGATTTTTCCCTTTCTTCTTGGCATTATTTGGCTGATGGGTTATATTTTCCATATTCAACTGTTCAAAAGTCTGAAATTGTTGAATGGGAAAAGGTTGAAAAAAATTAACGTCGTCATGTGGTTGTCCTCATGGAGGAGTAACCGACTAGGGTGGACCATGAAATGGAAAATATTGATTGTTTTGTGGAGACGATTCATATGGCATGTAGGAAGTTGAAGCACTTCCACTACTATTGAGGTTATGTTGGCACAAGGGAATACCCAGGGTTCAATGCTTAACAACGTACCAAAAAAACCCCAACTACCAACCATTTCAACAACACCTACAAAGTAGGTGAAGTCTCACCCGAGGTAGAAGTAGGGGGGGTTACAAGATGCAGGTATCTGTAACCAGGCTGGGACACAAATCTGTGATAAAATCACTTCGTAGAATATTCTGTTAGCGCTTAGGAAGTGTCATGCATTAGTTTATTAACCCTATTAACATCGCAGAGCTTAGTCAAAGATAGAGTGGTGCAGTAACAACAAATGATTATATACCCTGAGCACTCAACACTTAGCACTACGAGTTGGATCTAGCATTCATTTACCCTTTAACATAAGCAAAGTATTTAAGAAACAACATATCTATTCATATACTCATCATAATCAAAGCACTGAGAAAATTCATAACAAAAAGTAACATAGCACAAAACAAACCATGAGACACCATATATATGTGGTTCACCCCAGGGTGGGGCTACGTCTAGAAACTTCTTTGCCTCTTTATTATTCTCTAAAATATTGCATCCAATCACTCATGTGCACTAAGCCACAAAGTCAAACTTTGCACAAGACAGGATATTTGTGCACTAAGAACTAGATCCCCCTTTTTTGCCTTCCCAAAATAGGTCAAATGCATAGAGCCACAATCTTTATCACAACACTTAGAACCTGCTACAAAATCATAGTCAGGCACAAAGCCTCAACCACATACACTTCTGTGCATAGAGCTATTGTTTCACATAGAACTACTTGAACAAAAATACATTCCTCTTTATTTATACTTTACAAAATCTTACAATAGGGCTAAAACATGGGGAGAAACCATGGGTTGACATCCCATAAACCTATTACAAAACCCTAAATGACCCCTTACTGGGTCCACATAGCTCATAAAATAAGTGAGATCCATGATCTCAGCTCTGTCTAGGTGCTCCTTCTTCAACCATCGTGTCGAAGTCCAAATGTGGGCCAAAAATGACCAAAGCTTGGTCGAGGGTCAATAGGCCCCCAACACTCACCTGTGACTCATCCTGAGTCACTGAGGTCTAGACAATGCTACTTCAAAATCCTTGAGCTTAACTCAACCTGCCTCAACTTGTTGCCTCACCTGAGCCTGCTGCTCAGCAAGCTCCTGGACTGTCTTCTTTGTAACAGGCCCTTCCAGGCATTGTTCTACTGCTTCAACTTCCTGATCTAGCTATGAGCCCTGGCTATTGATATCCTCGAACACCTTGCAATATTTATCTTGCATAGGTTATAACTTATCTGTTACTTCCATCACCTTACCCTAGAGGGAAGTGATATGTTATTGTACTATGTTCTACTCTTGGGATCTCTTCATCCTTTCTACTACTATGAGCAGCTTCATCTGCACCTGCAATGAAAATGCTTGTTGTTGCACCTCCTATAACTGAGCCTCTAGCTTATTTAACTCTGGATCCTCAACAAGGAATTCATATGTCTGGGTGCTCCTATCACTCAGTTGTTTACATACTGAGGTGAGGTATTTTATACTTTCTATTTTATTTTTTACGGATTCCTCCCCCTAGTCACGCACCTCTTGTAGGGTGATCGGTACTATTTCGGCCTCCAGTTAAGCTATAATAGCTTGAAACTACTAGAGGGTCTCTGCGATCTTTCCTACATGAGATTTGATAGGATCCTGCTCCTCCTATACCAAGCCTAGCATAAAGAAACATGATTTTCTTGAAGCTTCACCTGAAACTCTGCTTTCTCACTTTCATAGGTAGCTACATTGTCCTACAATGCTCATAATTGTACTAGGACTTTGTCTTTCTCTTTTTGCAAGGATTTTGTAGCCTTCACCTTCTCTTTTTGATCTCCATGGAACCAAGCATCTGTTGCATCTGCAATACTTCTTAGCTTGGATGGTTCATCCCCCAAGTTTGTGGTCTATGATGAGGAAGGTGCAGATGACACAGTAGGCACTGTGCGGACCAAGTGAACAGTCTGTTGCACTTCCTTCAACTCCCTCTCAATCCTTCCATATAGATCCATCTGATTCTCTTCATATCTCTACAACATGTCTTCAAAGGCACCCTCCATAGTTCGTGAACTAGACTAATGTCATCCTCAATGAGCATGGCTTCCAACTGTGGCATATTGGCAGGCGTTTTCTTCCTTCTTGAAGGTTTCTTTGGAGTAACTTTTCTCTTTTGCGGTGTCATTGTCCCAATAGGGGGATATTTAAGTGGTGTAGCTTCACCTCCTCCTTACTTTTCTTCTCCTTTCTCTCCCCCTCCCTGTCCTTCTGCTTCATCTTCTCCTCCAGACCCGTTATCTCTAGAAGTTTTCTCTTTGTTCTCTTCATCACTCTCTATGTCCTGGATGTCAACCTGCTTTTTCTTCTTCATCATCCCACTGGATTGTTCGACATGTTCAACTCATGTAACTATCAGGTTCCCTATAGTGTTAGTGTCATATAACTTTGCGTCGGTGACAGGTACAAGAAATTCATTTGGACATTCCTTTGTAATCTGTTGGCACAGGGGCAGAACCAGGGTTCAACACTCAAGAGTGCACCAAAAAAACCCTAACTATTGGTCCTTTCGGTAACACTTGCAAAGAAGATGAAGTGTCACCTGAGGTAGAGGCAAGGGTCATTGCAAGACTTAGATGTCTGCAACCTTAGCTGGGACACTGATATGTGATTATATCTTTTACAGGGCACTTAGCATAGATCCTTCATCAATATTTAACCCATCTGGTGCTTCGCATATAGCACAGAGCATCGCAGTGAATACTTATACTAAAGATGATTCGGTACTTAGCCACAGAAATATAGCTTAGATTCAATAGATCAAGCACTAAGCATCTTATATATTAGATCTAATGTTCATTCATATATCATCAACACAGAGCATAACTAGATCTACTTAATCACATCAAACACTTAGCCAAGAAAGAGATAAACACATTAGATCAAAGCACAAAGCACTATACACACAGTTATCATGGTTCACCCCCACCCTGAGGTTATGTCCACAAAGTCTTCTTTATATTATCTCGGTCAGGAAGTTACAACACAGAGCTTCAATGACCCTTACTTCGCACAGGATAGAAGATCTGCACAGCTCGCTAGATCCTTCCTCCTTTCTCTTCAGCACAAGACTACAACAACTTGCACTTAGCTTTTCGATATCATGCACAAAGTACTCTAAGACACATCCGATCACATAGATCCAGTTACTAGCACTAATCTTTTAGTTATACATCACATAGATGTCTACATTACTATTATTCTTCTCTATTTACATTTCCTATTTATATATTACAAAATGGGACTAAGCATGGGTAAACCCACGAGCCGACATTCCTTTCCCATTACATCAACCCAATACCCTAAAATGGACCCAAAAATAGGTCTTTCTTCCTTACTTTCCGCTTCGCATTGCACTCCTTCCTTGGCAAGCTGTCACAGTCCCAAAAGTGGTCAAATATGACCAAGTATTCTTCAAAACTTGGTCAAGGGCCAACAGGCCCCCAACAATTGCCTGTGACTCATCCTGAGTCACTCAAGTCTGACCAATTTCACTTCAAGTGCCTCGAGCTACTTTGACCTGCTACAATGCGACAACCTCTTGTTCAATAAATTCCTGGATTACTGTGTCATTGAGCAGTCCTTCCAGGGTAAAATTCCTTTGGGTCAGGGCCCTACATGCTTAGCCCAGTGATCCAATTGATCAGAATCGAATTCACAGTGATGCGGCGATCCAACCATAAGTATCCTCCATGGTAGCAGGACAACAACAATCTAACACATGCATTTACTTCGATGCCTCCTGAAATGTGGAATGTTCATTACGTTGAGGAGGGTTGACTGTGCAAGGTTATGGGTCCATTTCTGTGGTACAATCTTAGGGTTCTTTCCTTTTGTAATAGTTAAGTACTTGTGTGGGGCTAGCATACTATAAAACTTGCAATATCCAAGGTTAAAATCACTAAATTTTAGTGCAGTGAGCTTCTCTTGGTCAGCATGAACTGTGCGCACCCCTTTTAGGAGGTACGCAATGACTACATCATAGTTGAATTCTCTGGGTATAGTGTCTCAATTTACTGTTCCGCTTAGTGGTGGGATATCTTTAGGCAAGATGCTTGGGATAATATTCACGGTGGCGAAGTCGTTTCCGAGCTTAGATCATATTTCCTAAGGTGGTCGAGATGGTCCTGCTCGAGAAGTGGAGGGGGAAGTGGGTAGAGCGCCCAAGGACGATGCCTGTACACCTATAGACATTCTATGTTCTGACATGACTCTCTTAGTCATTAAATCAATTATAACTTCTTCAACAATTTTCTCCTCAGCACTGACCTCATTCGACATACAAAATTGGGCCAGCTGGCTCAGGTGTTCAGAGACTACAGTGAATAGTAAGGCAATTATCTTAGGGTACATAAATATCAGGGTTCACACTCAAATTCTCAGTTAGAAAAAAGTATTCTTGGTGCGTGGTGTGATGGGTTAAGTAGGCAATCTCAACAATGGTCTGCTTGCAATGGACATGGGACCTTCATTAACTCTGTTCTATCTATTCTGGTGCTATCCAATGGTCTAGTGGTAACCCATAACTACTTTCGATCCATTCAGAGCGGTGGTCAAATGGGTATATCGGTTCCAACGGCTTTATTGCTTCATCATGGCGAAGAACTCTATGTCATTGTTTTGATATCTTGGCGAAGCTCCAATTCTGCAATTCTTCTTGCTGTGAAGTGTCCTCTAGAACCTCTTGTAATCTTATAGTATTGGCCCTTTTCTTTCTTAAATTCCTAGCCTTCTTCCCCATGATCTTCGTCTCAGTAATTCTTTTACCATTCTGATGTTTATCTTCTGTGGTCTTAGTTACTTCAATCTGTTGAGATTCTTTCTTAGGATTCCTTGATAATACTTCTTATGTATCAAAAATAGGTAACTCGATCTTCTGCGGATCCTCAAGTGTTCTCTTAGCTTCGACATCGGGGTTGCTAATATTAAATATATGCGATCTTCTCTTCTGTTCTTCAATCAAGTGTGTGATCCTTCTAGTCATAAAGTCTTTTAACTCTTGCTTATTCTGTTCCAAAACTTTTTCTTCCTCTTTTCGTCTAGATTGTTCTCTACCAATCCAAGGTTTTCCTATGAGCATGATAAATGGGGTGTTGTCTTCAACAAATTTAATGATCTCAAAGTCTTCCTCTGTCGAAGTTTCGTTGACATTCATAGGTATCTGGGTGAGCCTTCCACATAGTTTTACTAGCTTTCCTCTAAAGAAACTTATTCCTCCTAGGGAAGGGATCATGGAAGGCTTTCCTATAGCTTCCCAAGTTCTTTCTGGCATAATGTTCACTTATGTTTCTTCATCAAGTGTACAGTCAATGTAAAAGTCCCTTATTCTTGCTTCGATTTGCTCCTTTTCTTTGAAGATCTCTGACAGCCTAACATGTCGGTGGTCATTCAAGGTATCTTTCATCTGTAGCAATATCTTTTCTAATTCTTTCTGGGTTTCCACTGTAATATTGGTCTCTTGATCTCCTTCAGGGTTTGCTTGCTCCATATTCAGCTTCTCAAGCCTAGCAATCATTCTAGCACAATCCAATACTTTATGGTCCATAACCTTATAATAGAGGAAACTAGGTCTTCTCCCAGGGCATTCCTTATCAAGATGTCTTGGTCTTCTGCAACTATAACAGAGGGTTAATCCTCTCTTTCGTTTAGATGTTCCCAAACTCCTTTTGTACTGCACACTAGGATCATGGTGGCTAGCCTGCAAAAAACTCTTTATAGGATCCTACATCGACTTTTTAGTCCAGACATTCCTTTGATGCATAGGTATAACATATCTATCACTATACTTATCAGATCTATTCATATCAAACTTTGTTTCATCTATTAATGCCCTAGTTTTGAAGCTAGGACAAAATCTATCAAACATACCTAGATCCATGCTTTAGAAACAAAAAAATTCACTTATTTTACTTCTACAGAGCACAAAGCTTCCAAGTCTAAGAAATTTTGACTATTCTTACCATTATCAGAGCACAGAGCTTACAGATCTTACCTCTTTTCTACAGATCTGACCTTTTCCCTTCAGATCTGACCTCCTTTTCTGCAGATCTAACCTTTTCCCTTTAGGCTTGACCTCTTTTTGTCGGCACAAATCTTTGTAGGTCAAGTAGAATATTGTGCACTAGGGAAATAGATCTATGCACAGAGCTTAGTTCGCACAAATATTTTTTTTCTTTTGTTCCCAGTAATCACAGTTCAGGTCCCAGCAACAGAACCATTTGTTGGCACAGGGGTAGACCCAGGGTTCAATGCTCAAGAGCGCACCAACAAAACCATAACTACTGGCCCTTTCAGCAACACCTGCAAAGTAGATGAAGTCTCACCCGAGGTAGAGGCAGGGGTGGTTGTAGGACTTAGATGTCTGCAACCTTAGCTGGGACACTGATATGTGATTATATATTTTACAGGGCACTTAGCATAGATCCTTCATCAATATTTAACCCATCTGGTACTTCACAGATAGCACAAAGCATCGCAGTGAATACTTATACTAAATATGATTAAATACTTAGCCACAAAAATATAGGTTAGATTCAACAGATCAAGCACTAAGCATCTTATATATTAGATCTAACGTTCATTCATATATCATTAGCACAGAGCATAACTAGATATACTTAATCACATCAATCACTTAGCCAAGAATGAGATAAACACATTAGATCGAAGCACAAAGCACTATACACATAGTTATCGTGGTTCACCCCCACCCTGGGGCTACATCCACAAAGTCTTCTTTATATTATCTCAGTCAAGCAATTACAACATAGAGCTTCAATGACCCTTACTTCACACAAGACAGAAGATCTGCGCAGCTCACTATATCCTTCCTCCTTGCTCTTCAACACAAGACTACAACAACTTTCACTTAACTTTCTGATCTCATGCACAGAGCACTCTAAGATACATCTGATCACACAAATCCAGTTACTGGCACTAAGATTTCAGTTATACATCACATAGATGTCTACATTACTATCATTCTCCTCTATTTACATTGCCTATTTATATATTACAAAATGGGCCTAAGCGTGGGTAAACCCACGGGCTAACATCCCTTTCCCGTTACATCAACCCAAAACCCTAAAATGGACCCAAAAATAGGTCTTGCTTCCTTACTTTTCACTTCGCATTGCGCTCCTTCCTTGGCAAGCTATCACAGTCCCAAAAGTGGTCAAATATGACCAAGTATTCTTCAAAACTTGGTCAAGGACCAACATAATCTATTCCATATCTTCATCTATGAGCTTATAGTATGAATGCAATTCTTTGTGGTGCTCATCTCTTCACACGGTGATGTAAATGAAGTGGGGATCAACGTGGAACTTCATTATGGGTCAGTATTGATGCAGGGTATGTGGTGTCATACGCGGGGATGATTCAATGGCAACCTTAGACTGCCATTGCTTCGCCATGTCATTGGTATACCACAGGGTGGAAAACTAAGTGGCTAGGGGCTCCATAGGTTTAATATCTATAAAAGTAGCTCCTTCAGGCATTTTCCAATCCACAAATGAGATCAATATGATCAACCAACTGTATTGGAACTCATATCCTAAGTCCTAGGCTTCACAACAACCCTTTTCTAGCTCATTGATGAGGTAGTTCACTCAGTTCATCTGCATGCCCTCCACACATTTTCCTGCAAGGTACACCACAAACCCAGTGACCTGTGTAGGGTGGTTCTTCCTCACTATCTTACCAACTAAGAGTTGAAAAGAAAGGTGCACTGCACCATCCTATATGGAGACTACCTTGTAACCTCACTTCCCCTTTTCTACCTCTCCATAGGCTTCTTTGATGCGTTGTGCTAAGGATTGGTCTGAGGTATTCCCTGGATAGAACTATTGTGGATAAGTACCCTTCAAACTTAAACCTATGATCTGGTGGATCAGCGTCGGATCCACAGTAATTATTTTTTTGAGCCATAGATACCCATCATGATAGCACTACATAAGGATTTTAATGCAAGCATTAACCTCTTGGTGGCAGCCAAAGTGGGGAATCTTCATTACGTTCAACACGGTTGACAGCGCCAACCATTTAATCCATGGCTATGAGACAAGGCGAGTTTTATTTATGGTTGTCTTCATTAAATAGCGATGAGGAGATAACATTGCATAGTTCTTTCGGTCTCCTAAGTTGAATTCATTGTTTGTCAATAGCGGTATCTTCCCTAACTGACTTCCTACTATGAAAATTCCTTTCAGAATGTATGCAGTGAACATAGAGTACTTGAAATCATGAGGGATACTGTTGTAGTTAAAATTGTCAGCCAGAGATGGAATATATTCAGGAAAGAACGACGAGATTTGCTTCACATTAGCCAGATCACCGCGCTACTTACTTCTCTGTTCAGTTACGGGGTTGATTTGGGTGGAACGACGTCTGGTCGATGGGGAAGCCTGCAGTCCCCTAGTTGACAATGTCTGAATACCTTTAGATATAGATCTGTCAGATGTGAGTTTCCTAATAACTTCCTCGACCGACTTCTCCAAACCATTGGGTTTGCCTGACATTCTATCTTCTAACAGACATGTGGGGTAGAAAACGGACAGGCGGGGTATTCTTTCAAATAATGATAGGCTACACAACTCAACACTTGGATAGTTCTTGTCTTAGCCTAGTCAATCAGGGGTAGAAAAAAGTGGTCCCAACACCACGATCAACGATTTAAGTAAGTGGGGCAGTCGTGATGGATCTTCAACGGGCAGGAAAATGATTCCATAAATGTAAATCTATCCATTATGGTGCAGTCTCAATGTCCAAAAGTAGTTCATAAACCTATAAATTTGTTTCTTAATTGTTTTGGAATGTCACTCTAATGGTCATGGCACCTCCAACAGTTATATAACTTTGCCAAGGTGAAGTCCAAAACTGTGTGGACCTACTATTCCAGCGAGGTTCAAACCCTGTGAACCTACCTCCTGCGAGGTTCCAATCTGCAAAGTCTCCCAATGAGTTTCCTTAACTTCTTGTAGCTTTTCCAACCTAGCCTTCTTTTCATTGAGATTCCTTTCCTTCTTTCCTATTATTTGAGTCTCTTTAACTGTTTCTGGAATCCTCTTTCCATTTTTAATCTTATCTTCCCCTAGCATAGTGGCTTGACACTGTTGAGGTACCCTCAAAGATTCTGAAGTTAATATTTCTTTTATTAACACTTCCTGAGTGGGCATACTTCTCTCTTGGACAAATAGGTCATTCAATCCTTCTTGCATTCTTTCAACCTTGATAGCTAATTATTTTTCTTTTTGTCCCTCCTACATTTTTACTTTTCTCTATTGCTTCGAATTATCCTCTTGTTCTTCTCTTAGTTGGTCTATTTTCCTAGCTATGAAACCCCTTAATTCTTTCTTTTTATTTTCTCTAAAGTATTCCTCTTCTTTCCTTCTAATCTGATCCTTCTCAATCCAAGTCTTACCTAACAAAAGTGGGAAAGGGGCATTGTTGTCAAAAAACCTAATGACTTCAAATTCTTCTTCATTCGATGTTCCATGAATGATAATAGGTACAACAGTTACTCTTCCACATAAAATTATCATATTGCCCTTAAACAAGCCTATTCTTCCTAAATAAGTTACCACAGTAATATTTCCCAACATTCCCCAAGTTTCTTCTGTCATAATATTCACTTGTGTTTCTTCATCCAAGACTATACAGTCTATGTCGAAGTCTCTTATTCTTTCACTTATGCGTTGTTTTGCTTTCATACTTTCTGGTAAACTGACATCTTTGTGAACATCCATTGTTTCTTCCAACTGTAATAACATAGTCCGAACTTCCTCTGATCTTTTCTCCTTATGTCTTTCTAACATACCCTTAGTCTCTTGTCTCTCTTCATAATTTTCTTCTCTTATATCCCTCCCTTTAACTTTAGCAATAATCCTTGGACAATCCTCAAACTCATGACCGACAACCTTACAACAAAGAGAAATAGGGCCTAATCCAGGGCACTCCTTAGCAATATGTCCAGACCTTCTACAATTATAACAAAAATTCAATCCTCTTTTTCTCTTAAATGTTCCCCAATATTTTTTGTACTACGCACTTCCCATAGGATCATAGTGTTGGACTTGCAGTCTTCATAACTTATTACTAAGTTCCTGGATCCACTTATCAATCCAAAAACTCTTTCTATGCATAGGAATAATATATATTTATTCATTTCCATTAAATTTTCTCAAATCAACTCTTTCTTTCAACTGCACCCTAGCCTTCAGACTAGGACATAATCTATTAAGCATACTTAAATTCATGCTTTCGAAACAAAAAATTCCACTTATCTTTCTCTTACCAAAGAACAAAGATTACCTCTTTTAGGATCTTACCTCTTTTCTTTATAACAACTTACTTTCTTGGCACAAATATTTGTAAGTCAAATAGAGTACTGCACACTTCAGCAACAGATCTACACATAGAGATTTTATTTTTCTTTACTTCAGTTCCCAGTAATCACAGTTTTAGGTCCCAGAAACAGAACCATTTTTTGGCATAGGGGAAGACCCATGGTTCAACACTTAACAACGAACCAAAAAAACCCCGACTACCAACCCTTTTTGCAACATCTTCGAAGCAGGCAAAGTCTCACCCTAGGTAGAAGTAGGGGGGTTACAGGATGCAAGTGCATGTAACCAAGATGGGACACGAATCTGTGATAAAATCACTTTGTAGAATATTATATTAACGCTTAGGAAGTGTCATGCATTAGTATATTAACCCTATTAACATTGCATAGCATAATCAAAGACAAATCAACATAGTAACAACAAATGATTATATACCCTGAGCACTTAGAAATTAGCACTACGAGTTGGATATAGCATTCATTTACCCTTTAACATAGGAAAATTATTTAAGCAACAACATATATATTCATATACTCATCATAATCAAAGAACTAAGAAAATTCATAACAGAAATAACACAATACAAAGCGAATCATGAGACACCATATATACGTGGTTCACCCCAGGGTGGGGCTACATCCACAAACCGCTTCTCCTCTTTATTATTCGCCAAAATATTACATCCAGAAACTCTTGTGCACTAAGACATAGAGTCAAACTTCACACAAGACAAGACTTCTGCACACTAAGCACAAGACTTCTGCACACATTGCACTAGATCATGTCGAAGTCCAAAAGTGGGCCAAAACTGACCAAATCTTGGTCGAGGGCCAATAGGTTATATGCGGGCGTTAAGGGTGAAGTCGTACTTGGTTGAGTGACTGGATTCATCATGGGTTCTAGTGGGGGTCCACTAATGGTGGAGGGGTAGAAACAGGATATGATTGTTGGCGAGTGGGAGGAGGGTAATAAGTCATCCCTACATATGGCTGAAGATATTGATGTGCACCATAAGTGGGTGATGGGTGGCCGTAAGAAATGAGATGGTTCATAGAACCAATCAACCCATCCTTAGCATGGGACATCCAAGTTTTGTTCTGGCCAAATGGTATGGGTCTAGGTGCATCAAGAAATACTGTGTACAAGTAACCTAATTGAGCATAGATGAGGTCAAACTATTGGGCCTTGTTGATGGCTTCCTCTTTGAACTAAGGAAAAGTGGATGCTACATCCTTGGCACTGACAGAGATGAGGGATTTGAGAAACCAATTGAGACATTGTTCTTTGGTGGTTTCTTCTTTACACAAACTATGTCACCGTTGCCATTCATGGATGTGGTCGGCTATATGGATAATAGTGGTTTGTGTTAACTCAGAGATAAGTTTTAAGCCAATATCATGATGAACTAGTAGTTGGAAAAATAATAAAAAGGCCTTGGCCAATGATTCAAAGGTCACATGGGACTCTGATTTTTCATCCACATACCATTTGGCTGATGAGCCCATGAGAGTTCTTTGAAATAACTATAAGTAGATGGAATCATCCATGATTTTGTTTGAAGATCACCATAAGTGGAAATTCATAACATGTTTGGTGGGATCTTCCCCCGGTTTTCCTTCAAATTTCAGAATATTTGAAGGTAATTTTGTAGGCATATTGGGCCAGGTGGGGTCATCAAAAATGGGATCATTCATGAGTTTGGTCAAATCAGGAATGTTAAGGGATGCCAAGTATGGAATAGGGATATTTGGCAGAGGATTAGTTCCAACCATTATGTTAGTGGGTAATGGACCTATCCCTTGAGAGGGATTTGGTGGGCTTGTACTTCTCCCTTGAGAAGAATTTTGACCCCCACCTCCTTGTGAAGGAGAGCTAATAGATGGATGAGCTTGGATATTTGACCCAACAAAAGTGGAACCAAGTAAAGATGATCCCAAAATATTATCACTCACGGGGGTATGAGATGGTTGATCCTATAAGTTGGAAAGACTAGGGACTATGACTATAATAGGAGGGAGATTCTACAAGCATCTAGAGCGACGGGGATTTTGTGGTTCCCCTATGGTTTCCAACTAGAAAAGTGAATGTGTGTAAATGGTGATAAGAGAGAAATAAATGAACAAGATATTTTTTACCTTCACAAAAAAATAGTGTAACTCACAATTTCATGTAATCAAATTAACATCATAAATAAATCAATTGTAAATAAAAAAGCATGTGGATAGGTGGATTTTTTCCGCATGGGGGAATAATAAAAGAAAATGATCGTGTCCTAAAAGACCTATCATCATTCCTCTCAATTTAGCATTGGGCCTTCCAATAGGACTCAAAAGTGGGGTCTAAAGCCACCGGAAGAGGAACTAGTGAAGGTTGAAGTAATTAGTTATAATGAGGGGTAGAGGGTTCATATCTTGAAAGAGCTGGTGATATTTCCCAATAACCACAAAAAATATCATCAAGGTACGATTGCAGTCCACAATCACCACCTGGGTAGATATCCTCAGTTTGGCCACTAAGTACCTCAGTTAAAGTGTAGCATTTAGATTTTCGGCCTCAGAAATGGGTCATGGTCTGGATGCCCTCATAAGAGTTGGGTGACTCAAGGAGGGATGTGTAAAACAACTGGACCTCGACCTTCTACCCTTCATAGTTATCTCCTTGCCTTATGGTGTAGGAACACTTGACTTGGAGGATTTGAAAGTTCCTTATTTCTCAACTTCTATTGTTTGAAAATGTGAGAATCTGATAACGGGGGTTATTTGGATGCCAACCCTTGAGATCCTACCTAGACTAAAAAAATTCTTTTGGCACCTCTTGTGGAGGAAAATTTAGTGTGTTTTAAGAAAACAATTTAGATGTGGTGGGATGAGATATTGGGGTCATGGACCAACCTCATTTGAATTAATTGGTGTGGACAATTTCCAAAGAAGTAGTCGAATATTTCGAAATTCCTTTGAAGAAAACCTACTTTGACCTCCACTATTCTAATAGAAATGATGTGTGTGAAGAGTGGATTTATGTGCAAGAAAGTGAAAAGTGTGCAAAGATTTTAATAAGTTAAGTGTGAGATTGCATCATGTGGACTTCCCGTGGTCCTTACAAATATTCTTACCTAACTTACTATGTGTCTTTGGTACAACCTTCCGGAATATTTAAATCCCTAAAGAACTAGCAATGTGGACATATGGGTCCTTACAAATCCTTTAAACTCCCTAAAATGTTGTCTATACTAAGAAAGCTTTGAAACTATCCTAGAATTGTAGACATGTGGGAATGTATGGGCCTGTTACTTGATATTTAAACTTCCCTAGATTGTGATCTAAACTAAGAAATATTTTTAAAAACTATCCTAAGATTGCAAACATGTGGGCATGTATGGGCCCTTACAAAGATTTAAGATGATTTCCAAAGACTAATAGGAACCCTATGATTTGTTAAGGGAGATGAAATTTCCTTTCAACCACCTTTTTTATTCCCGAGATCACACTAGGGTGTGGGGAAGAGCATACTTGAGGGTTAAAATTAATTTCTAGTCCTAATTTAAGTGATTGTGTATGAAAAGAAACAACTTCAACTTAAAATTTTAAAATCCAAATGAGCCATCCATGTGGAAACAAAAAAAAACAGAAGAATAGTGATTCTTTTTACCCCGATGTGCCTATGTTAGCTAACCTTTGTTATGAGAAAGGACTCTAAGTGGAGTGTAATTTCCTTACAAAGTGTAGGAAAATAAAAATATGAAGGCTAGGGGCCTTCAAATCATTCATAAAAACCCTTACAATTTGAAAAAAAATAGACATATGTGCAGGTTACAATTTTGACATGGATGGAGAGGGTGTACAATGTGCAAATTAATGAATCTTGTTTCTCACACAGTGCATAGAGTGCACGTATGTGGGCCTTGAAAGTCGTGCACTTCCTGTCAAGCGTCGAAGAAGAAATTTCCAAGTGAAATAATCCTTCCTCAACTCTGAATTTTGACTTTGGAAGGTTGGTCTAGGCTGGTTTTGGTACCTGCATGTCAAAACAATCAAAATGAAGTGCTCTCAAGACTTAAATAGGGTTTAATTTGATATCGATCCCCAGTATGTTCGCCAATCTGTTGTGTTGGTTTTGTCACTTGGGTGAGAGAAAACACAAAACTTGCATGATTAGTTAAGCCATCTAAACAAGACAGGTGTTTGTGAGTTGGTTATACAAACCAAATACACATGAAAAAAAAAAATTACAACTAAAAATAACTAAGAAATAAATAGTAGAGAAGCTTGAGAAACTAGAACCATGAAAATAAAAAATTGACCAACATATAGCTACCAATGGAACAAAATATTGATAGGCTAAACACCGTAGAGAAAGGCAGGGACTTATGAGTCCCCTCTTCCTCCTTGGGAGGGCTCTTGAGTTCCCTAATTGAGATCTCTTCTCTTCATACAATGGAAGAAATGACAAATGGTGAAGAAATACAATGCCTATTCCCTCAAGAGGTGAGTGGAATGGCCTATTGCAATGGTGCTTGAAGGCTTCAAAGAGAAAATAGGATTATCAAAGAAGAACTCTTGCAACCTAACAATACCTTGAAGATATTATTTTCTTAGCACACCTATGGCACATATTTATAGCATCCATCCATGGCAAGATATAATTGGTTCATAGTGTCAACAAGGGGCCTTTTAGGGCACTTCCTAGCCCTTGACCAACCTCCAAGCTAGATTTTGCTCAGATATGAGTGTCAAGTCTTGTTGGGGGTCGGACTAGAAGTGGTTGAGGGTCCAACAAGATCCATAAATGCATTGTGAATAGAATTGTGTGGCTTTTCTCATACATAGTTGTGCATTTTTTGCACAATACACACTAAGGCCTGTGTTAGCATGTGCACTATGCATGTGCTTCCTTTGGTGAATTTGTGCACTTTGATTTGTGACCCAAGTATATATATTTTTTTCTTTTGGATGGATTATGGTGTTGTAGGTGGACTAATTTCTATTGGCATTGATGTTTTTAATCAACCATTGT
The DNA here is from genome assembly GCA_010110895.2 of Picea sitchensis. Taxonomy (NCBI): domain Eukaryota; kingdom Viridiplantae; phylum Streptophyta; class Pinopsida; order Pinales; family Pinaceae; genus Picea; species Picea sitchensis. The sequence goes on along the minus strand of SNQJ01S0006790.1, from coordinate 244,456 downwards.
GTGCAATGTTGAAGATGAGTTTTCAGTGATAACACTTGGGATTCATTCTTGCATAGTTACTTAGTCACACGTAGACATCTAGGGGGATTAACAAGAACCATAACATATTTTATTTCCTTGGTTTCCATGTGGATGGTTTAAGTGTAGCATTTGAATTCCAAACATTGAAATCTTTCCTTTTACAAAAAATCACATTAAATCAGGACTATAAGACAATTTGGACAATATTGGAGTATGATTTTTCCTCACACCCTTATGTGACCTTGGAAATCAGAAAAAGAGATTGCTTGAAGAAACCTTCATCTCCCTTCAAAATCAATCATTTCAGGAGAGGCCAATACCTCTTAGTTTTCTTGTTGAAACATTATCTAAAAGATTTGTAAGGGCCCATACATTCCCACATGTGCACAATATTAGGATAGTTTCAAATTTGTAGAGTAAACCACCTAGGAAGTTTAAGGATTTGTAAGGGCCCATATGTGCCCACACGTATACAATATAGGGATAGTTTCAAATATTTATTAGATTAAGACAACATTCTAGAAATATTAAAATCTCGGAAGTAAGGACCCACATGTCCACCATACCAATTACTTAAGGATTTTCGATTTTTGCAAGGATTATTTGTGAAATTTAGTAAGTTAGAGATAAACAAGATTTGTAAAGGAACAAGCGATGTCCACATGTAAAAATTCAAAACCCTAACTTATTGAAAATATTCACTTAATGTCACCACATATTAAAAATATTTTTACTAGATACTTAAAACCATAGTATGCTCTTCTCCCTGCGCCCATAAGTGATCTGGGAGGATCATAAGGGATTCATTTTTTTAGTGTAAATATTTTTATCATGCCACTCTTAAAAAATGATGTTGTACCATGAACCCAACCGCACAACCCACTTTCACATCCTAAAATAAACCATAAACAACACATTTTTTAACCTCTACAGAAGGAGCACAAAATAAAATTGTAGTCCAAGTTACGATTTTGGGGAGGTATCCAAATAACTCCCCATTATACTTTTCTCATTGAAACTTAGAAATTTGTGAAATAGGGTACCAAAATCCTCCCATTCAAGCATTCATACACCATAAGGCAGGGAGACAATTGTGAAGGGTCGAAGGTCGAGGTCCATTTGTTTTGTGCATGCCTCCTTGGGTCACCCAACCCTTGGAAAGCATCCATCTTGTGACCCATTTCTAAGGCTGAACATATGAATGTCATGCTAGATCAAGGTAATTTAGTGGCCAAACCTAGGATTTATCTACCAAGGTTGTGATTTTGGGTTTCAATCACACCTTAATCATATTTTGAATGACTATTGGGAAATATCACCAGTCCTTTCAGGATATGCCCCCTTCACCCCTCATTATAATTGATTATTCATACCTTCACTATCTCCTCTTCTGATGGATTCATTCCCCACTTTTGAGTGATTTTGGAAGGCCTCGTGCTTTTTGAGAGGAAGGAAGATAGGTCTATTGTTATAACCCTAAATTGCACTATCCCTGCTTACCTGGCATCAGGCCTACTCATTGCCTTTCCTTGCCAAAGCCATGCTGAACAGACTCTTCAAACAAAACCTCCTCAATCAAGTAACCCACGCCCTAACCTTGAAAGAGCATTAGGTGTATTGGCGAGACTATACACCTTGATGTGTGAAACCTTCAGGCGGCCCTCTGACCCGTTTACCTAACTAAAAGAAAAAATCAGGAAAGTTTCCATTGGGACACGAGGCTTTTTGTGGAGTCAAATGGAACTCCCGAAATGCATGGCTGCGAGTTCGCCTAAAACCCTAGCTCCTTCCGATATAAAAGGAGGGTAGGAATTGCTATTCAAGGGGAAAAAATCATAACAAAGAAACTCTTGCCAATTGCCAAGTCCATTATTGTCCCAACCCTTTAGCCTTTCCTCCAGATTTAGGAGAATTCAAGCAAGCGGTTGGAGGGACAAAGAAGGAGGAGGAGCCAGGGATCCAAGATGGGAATGGTGGCCCAGTCCTAGAAAATCGACTATAGGCGGTTCATATTGAGATTAATAGATACTTTTCCCGTTCCGAATACATGAGTCTTATCTATATTTATTTGGTTGTGTTTAATCTCTAACCCTCCTAGTAGATGTTAGCAATACATCGTGGATTTTATCTTGATTACGGGGAAGATTTTAGGCAAGCGATATGACAAGGGATAAAATCTCATGAGAGATCTACTTCAACCATCGATAAAAAGGTTAGTTGATTCTTCTCATGTTTGCATGAAGGGGTTTCAGATCCGGGTAGAAGGTTAAAAGTAGCTTATGAAGAAATTCCATGATCACGCATGCAAGTTTAAAACCAAGCACTGGTCGTAGGAGTGAATACCCCACAACATAGTGGTGACTCCACTGAGGAGATTTTACTCTTAGGGTTTCAAGGTTTGGTTAAAAGATCTTTTTGGGTAGTTTAAAGAGATTCCGGTTTGGTCTTTGTTTATTTTATTTTACTGTTAGGTCCAATGCTAGCGAGGAACACAGTTTATCAACTGGTTTTCCTTGGTGATGCTTGAAATTCATTCTGAGACACCGCAGAGAGAGGAGGCCTGCATGGCTGAAGCCCACCAGCGGGTAACCCGGCGCCCTAAACTTCATTATGATTGTCACGCTTCTTTAGAGGTTTCAATGCTTATGTAACTTCGAGGAAGGCTTTAGAAGCGGAGTCCCCTCTTCCCTACTCGGAAGTTTAATAACTTCTCCAAAGGGGCTTTACGGATCACAATGCGGTCTTGTTGGTTTTATTGTCTTGTTCTTGGTACTGGGAGTGACGCCAATAGAGTTTAATATTACCGAGATAGTTTATCCCTGAGCAGTCAGCCAGGAGCATATCTGACATTCTCTCACAGGATCTCGGTGCTAGAAATGAAGATTGAATACTGCTGCATAAACATATCTCGGTAATAGTGTCGATCATTCTTTGTATTTGTTTTCTTGTTTGCAAATTTTCTTTTTGTTGGAAGTACCAACATCCAAGCCTTCCGAGACCACGGTTGTCAATACGGAGGCCCTTTTAGTCACGGGCTGCTTTGTGTTTGTTACACCTCGGATTTTATATTATACCTACGGGTAGAGTTTAGTTTTGGTATGTGGCGGATACTTGCGTGGCAGAGCAGTATAACCTTGCGTGGTTGACCGCGTCTTTGTCTTGGCGGTCAGTAGTGCATGCAGTTTCCTTTCAGCTTGGGTGGGGGCGGTTATCCCTTCCTGTGGTGAGAAGTTCTCCTTTTAGGGTTTGGAGTCTCGGGGGACCGCGGTGAAGGCAGGTTAGTGTATCTTATCCTTAGCTTGTGTTGTTAGTTGATGTTTTGATAGAAAGACAAAGAGAAAAAATAATTTGTTTTATGGTTTTTAGGCAAGTGTTAGAATTGGTCTTTGCCAAAGTGCTGTTGCATTTTTGTGCTCTGATTTTTTTTTTTTTTTTTTTTTTTTTTTTTTTTTTTTTTTTTCATTCTCTTGGTTTTATTCTTGTCAATATTTTTCCTTGTTGTGTTATCTTACAGCGAAATAAAACAATTTCTTGTTTCATTTTCTTCTTGGTTTTGAAGATTGTGTTGTTGCATGTTAGCTAGGAAAGGAATGCTTTTACATAAGTTTTTGCCGGTGCATGTCGAAATTATAAGTAGCTTTCCTTGGTCTGAGTAGAAAGTCCTTTGTATTTCTTGCATGAAATCTTATTAAAATTTGAAAAAGTAAAGAATACTTTCATTGAGAAAGAAGTTGTTGAACTTGCATTTTTAGTAAGAGTTTTTGTTTTAAGCATTTTGTTCATCTTTGCTTTGAGTCTTTTACACATCATCAGTTTCACTTTAGCACCTTGTGACTTAAAATCATTAAAAGCAATGCCTAAATAAAAATCAAGTAGACTTTTACGTTTGTAGGGTGCATACACTACCTCAAAAATAGGGCCTTGGAATAGGTTGGGTAAATTCTCCAAAGGCCACCCAAACAAACATTGGAGTCACATCGAAGGGTGTGAAGTCCAGTTACGAAAATTTATTTGGGACCCCCCTCCAACACAAGGGCTAAACACGAGGTTGCATAAGGAAGGTAAGCCCGGAGATAACCCCTCCAAAGTGGTTGGCGTGTGGGAGAACACATATAGAGGATCTGTTAAAGGGGATTCCGTCGTTAGCATTTTGCCCGCGGGCCATTAGGTCTTTGAATCCATTTGAGGTCCCTCGATTAATCTTGGAACACTTGCTCGATACCACCCTTCGGTTTGGGCAATCTACTCATTGTAGTCCTACTCATTGCCATTTGTACCCGCGATAAATTTATTCCGCGTCTTTGGAAAACTAGTGCCAATCTTTTCTAGGGACATACCTGCAATTGTTGCGGGGGTATCATGATTTACCCTGGGATGGACATGGACCTTTGTAGGAAGTAGGCAGGAGGGTGCTTCCGTATTAGTTACTTACCCGGTAAGGTACTCTAGTTTTGGTTGTTTTAACTGTTCTTCCTACTAGTTTGGTGCTTGCTTGATTTATCTTCTAGGGATTTCTTTTTGAGTGGAAGTGTTACTATTTGTTCGTGTAGAATACCTTGGCGTGTCGTGAATCTTCTCACAAACTGGAGGATTGAACTCCGTCGGTCCACGAAGGCTTATATGGGCACACCCGTAGGTAATCTTGAACCACCCACCGGCCCGAGGCGGAAGTTGAATAGCGAGGGTCTTCCGACAGCAGAGTTTCGAAACCATTGAGCCGACAACCCTCTGAGAGATCAACGCCAATCTTTGGTTTGAAACCTCAAATCTTGATTCTTAGAGCACGGACATTATTGTGCCAATTCAATTTCATGACGTCTATTATTGCCTAACCCGGTTATGGAACAAATCACTTCCCTCTGAGAATTCTTCCATTCCCATCATTATTTCTACCACAGGAGAAGCATATCCAAACTTTGTAGTAGTCCGAGGCCACCATGGTCACCGATTAGCAACTATGTCATACGATTGGTCCGGCGCCATCTATCGCGGTGGCCACACATCCTTATACACCTAGTGCGGTCGACCCTCCGTTTTCATGTGATATGCCTAGTTCGGGAACAAGTCCTACACTCACTTCTTCATTTCCCGCGGACTTTGGAGTGGGGGCAAGGAGCTCTAACTCTCATCTTCAAGGTCAACTTGGGGGTATTTCTATCCCTTTCAATGCTTTTCCCTACACTGGAGGTCATATCTCTCATTCATCCCCTTCACTTGTTGGATTGCATCGGTGATCCGGCGAACGCTTGCCTACGAGTCTACTTGGAAGTAGGAGTCAGGAACACTGTAGAAAACTCACAGGTAGGTTCGTCGCCGTTCATCTGGAGCAGGGCGTTTGGTAATAACACCCTGGCATCACGCTTTCCCATCCGGGGGGCACACCTATTTTTGGGCCGGTCTCACATTAGGCCGCGAGGGTACTATTCTGCTTGTGGGGGCACATACTCACGGAGTTACTTGGAACTTAGGATAAGGATCCGTTCCTTCATCTGGAAAGTCGTTCTGGGGCAATTCTTTCCCCAGCCAATGGAACCACAGGCCTCTGCTCTTCCCACGGGGCCGGCATGGGAATCCTTCCCAAGTCCCTCAAATACAATGAACACCCAAAATCATATGTCCTTCATGGGGAATCAACAAACGATGTTTCCTCAAATGCAAAACCCTTCACGGTAGGGTCAAGAGGCAGTTTCACCCAAAACCACAAGCGGCAACAAAACTTTTCTAACGGCTTTGATTGTGAGTCAAACTCCAGGACCCTTTATCCTAGCTATCAACAACAACCTAAACTACCTTTTCTTGACAGCTACACTTTTGGTTAACACGGTTGTTGAATGATCCCTGTCTTGTCACCTGATCCGGCGTTGTGGCCCCTATGCCAGCGAAATTGCCCTTCCGGACATCCCAAAGTTGAGAAGCCAAACTGATGAAGATCCGGTGATGCGTGACCACTTTCCACTTATGGTGTTCATCAACTCACTGAAAGATGACTCGTTGATTCACGATTGTTTTGACGTACTCTCATTGGGAGTGTTAAATGGTACATAGATCTTGATCGTTCATGATATTCCTTTTTTTGGTGAACTAGCTATGGCTTTCCTTAACCATTTCGAGTTACATGTGAGATACGACGCAGGCACAAAACTGCTTCCCAATTTCGAACAGACAACAACGGACCATATCTTAGATCATATTCGATAGTGGTGATGCCGAAAGAGTCTTATCAGGTACCCGTCCCACCGGCATTCTTGCTTGAGCGGTTCGCCAGATCTTTAGTTCTCACGGTTATCCAAAGGCGTGTCGCAACCCGAGTGTTCCTGGGGAAAGAGGCTATCATGAGGCTCAACGGTTGGAAGCATCGTTGAACGTATAGGATCGCGGTCGGCTACTGAAAACTAGGCGTGAAGGCCGGACCACACATGTCGATGGTATTGTTGGTTGGCACAAACCAAGCAACGAAGGCAATTGACAAAACAATTCTGGCCGGTTATCTATACAACACTCGATTGGCTAGCCCGGACTACGCTGTCTGCTCCCTCCCTACTCAAGCGTCGAGGAGGTACGCACTCCATGCGACTGACCCAAAGAAACCAATAGCAGAGGGAAGAAAAACAGCGCCAAAAGAAGGTAAGGGGATAAAAAACAAATGATAGAATTTTGGCGAGAGCACCCGCGAGAAAGAAAGGCAAGGTATCGTGCAATATGTCGCGAGGAAGACCGCCCAACTCACCTATTCCCTCAGATTGCAGAAGCCTAGAAGTTTGTCACGTAGCAGCAACAAGTTGTGTTGACTAACCCTTTTCAGCAAGGGCAAAATTTAACTCAAGCCTCTGCCCGGTGGCGAAGGGGAAGACATGAAACTGCCACTCCCCAAACTGGATTCATCCACCCATGACGTGTATATGGGTGAAAGTGATGCTTTCATGTGACTAGGCTCACAGTTATGGCAAACCAAGGTGCTCTAAGAGGGGCAAAGGCAGAGATCCATCTCTTCCTCTGATTGAGACCTTGGGTGAAACAATGGCCAGCATCCCAAAGGTGCGTTCAGGGGCTTCTCATAGTCGAAACATGAGATTTTTTCGGAACTACTGTGGTGGAAGAGATTTATCTGAAACCCTTGTCATGTATGCGCTTTGGAGGTCCTCAAAGTTTGCCCATTGGGAAAAGCCTTGTTGGTTCTTAGTCTCTCTTGGGGCTTGTAACACAGAATGATCATGTTAGATCTGGTGAGCTTGGGAAACCTCATTTTCCTTACTGCATTAAGCATTTGGGATAGTAGTGGCTCACCCACGAAAACTTTTACACGAAAAATATTCCGTACGGTGGTAGAGCAAGGAAACAACCGACTTCTTGCGTTATGTGTCGTTAACTGGCTGGAAATCCATTAGTCAACCCTCAGGTTGTCTCTGTCACCTACTCTCCCTCCACGGCGTTCGATGGTCATTCTTTCCGACCACATGGCATCATTCCTTCTCCACAATGCGGTTAGGTGGAAAGGCGTGATAACGTCAGTAGAGGTAGTTGATGCCCCATCGACTACAATCTATTAACTAGGTCGTAGTTGGACCTATACAATGCAAGCGGTGGTCGCTACAATCTTACGAGTCCTATTGTTTCCACATGAAGGCGGATAGTGACCATTGATCAGGTTGTCCTTCTCTTGACCTGACCCAACCTTAGGGGCATCCACAGTTCCCATGGTAGATAATCCCTCAAGCAGTGAATCAACATAGGAGTTGGTTTGTGTCGATTGTTGATGGGTACTTTTGATTACCCACCTCTCAAAAGGCGGTGTCAAGTTTATGTCGACTCACCACAAAGCTGAGACTTTCCATGTTTCATCACGTTCCATGACTTACTTTTGGGATCCGTGGACTCTTCCTTCCCATTAGACCACGATGGATCACGGCCGGGGAATGCGGGCATGTCTCGCCCTTGTCATTGGCGGAAATGCCGATATGCTTTGGTTTATGACTTCAGCTACTCTGATCCAGATTCCGGTACGGTTGGATCCACTCCTTGGAAGAAAGCCCTATCCACGGGCTCAGGATTCTCTTGTCGATCCCGATTCGTTAGACTTAGTCTTGCCTTGATGAAGCTATAATCGAGCAATGGCCGGATTCGAACAAACCTTGGAAGATCTTCATCATAGATCATACTTCCTCCCACAGGTTACACCGAATCGCGGCGGGAGAATTCACTATCACCATGGCGGAGATCAGCCTTGTCCCATTAACCTCTTGGCTACATGGGATATTCTGTGAAACATGGCGACAATCGTTTCAGCGATACCTATCAATATCTCCCAAACCAGAGCATCGTGGAGAATGTCTTCATCGGGGAAGATTTCTCCCCTGAAGAGATTAAGATTTACACAGATCTTTTCAAAAAATTACACAACGTTTTTGCCTAGTCTTACAAAGAAATGCCAAGCATCGATCCGAAAATAGTTGAACGTGAGATCACTACGTATCCGGACTCTAAGCTTGTTCGACAGAAACTTGATCCAGTTAATCCTAGGAAGCGGCGTGTCATCAAGGCTGAGGTTGAGAAATTACTTAAAGGCGGGGTTCCATATACCCTATCCACTTGACTCAATGGGTGTCAAATCTGGCCGATCAATAGAAACAAAGACGATTAGGTATGCGTACCCGATTTAAGAGTGATTTAGACAAGGCATGTCGAAGATAATTATCAACCCCATTCATTGACCATATCATTGATGAATGTGTTGGTTGTGAAGCCTTTTAGTTCATGGATGGTTTCTCTGGCTATAATCAAATTGACATCCTCCCATATGAATAGCACAAGACAAAATTCATCTACACTTGGGGAACATTTTCTTATTGTAAGATGTCTTTTGGTCTTAAAAACGTCGGAGCAACATTCCAATGTGTTATGACCTTCGCGTTTCATGACCTTAAACATATAGTCGGGGGCATATCTAGATGATTTAGCATCATGATATCGTAAGAGATTTGATCATCCTGTGCACCTTCGACTAATATTCAAACGATGTCTCTATTATTGGATTTGCTTGAATCCTAATAAATGTAGCTTTTGCGTAATGTCTAGACGTTTGTTAGGTTTCATCGTTTCAACCCGCGGGATCATGGTGGATCCTCTTAAGGTGGAGGCAATAGTCGTGTCTAACGCACAATTTCAACCCGAGTCTTCAAGGTAAAAGTGAACTTATTACGGCAGCTTCATCACCAACTATGTTGAAATCACCGAGGGAGCTACATCGCGTTTACCCAGAATAAAGGCGTTCCTTTTCTCCTAGAGACGAAGCATACTGATTAACTCTTCGATGCATTGAAACGTACCCTTACAACCGCGCACCTCTGCTCACGGTCCGCAAATTATAACAAAGTTTCCTATTATATCACGGTAGCAGAGGTCAACCATAGGCATGGTTTTAGTTCGGGAAGATGATTCATTTTGAATCGTGGATCTATTACACGAGTGAGGCCTAAATGGGACGGAACTTAATTATACCCATCTCAAAAACTTGCGTTGACAGCAGTCCATGCCGTTCAACGATTCTGTCACTATGTTATGTTTCATTATTAAAACCAGCATTTGTTGTAGCTGTCGTGAATCCATTTAGGTACATGTTGATACGATGAGTTATCGTGGAAGAATTAGTAGATGGATGGTCATCCTCCAAGAGTTGACTTGGATTTTTGTTTAAATAAAGTCCAAAATCCAGCAGTCTTATGAGAACTTATTTGGAACTTCCGGTTGAGTCGGTGACGTTTATTGCCTGAGGAATTGCCTATACAGGGTGATATGTTTTTGATTGAATCATCTAATAATCCACTGGTATGGAGATATACCGATCTATCTCTAGACTTTGAAGTGTCCTACCTCTGCTTCTCATGATGAAGGCGTGTTGGATCTGCCATCGGGCCAAGAACTATCTTATACTCAATGATACTGTATATCGGCGCGGTGTAGATTGTATCTTACGTCAATGTCTCACACATAAGAAGGTAGTCATCATGCTCAACGATGGAAGCTTGGTGGCCATTTTATGCAGGTTAGCATTAAAAGATTTTATAGAGAAAGGTTACTTTTGGCCAAACATAAAGATTGTGCTCAGTCGGTCCAGAGGTACCATCCGATTGCCAAAATCTTCTGCGGAAGATGAGGGCACATCGGCTCCTATGTTTCTACATTTATCGCATTCGGTCCCTTCACCAAGTGGGGGATTAGTTACACTACCCACAACCCGTCGGCCGAGACATCGCTATATCATTGTGGTACATGCGACTACTTCACGAAGTGGAGTCAAAGAAACTAATAGACATTCAAAGATGATGGAGAAATTGCAGCTCTCTTCTTATTCAAACAGATTATATACGTTTGAGTCAGGAAGCGTTATTATGACCATGGTTGTCACTTTCAGAATCAAATGATATCCGAGTTAATATCAAAGCTTGGATTCACAGCAAGAACATTCCTCACCTTACTATCCCCAAGCCAATATTATTAGGCAATTGGAGTACGTAAACAAACTCTCAAGACAATGCTACGAACCATCAAATCAACCAAATCTAAGCAGCATTTGATGTTATACTGACATTATGGAACACCAAACGTCGGTTAAAGGCGTAACCGATTTCTCACCTTTTCCAACTTGTTTCTGCGAACAGGCGGTCTTGCCCATTAAATGTCAAATTCCATCTCTGAAAATTGGCGGTCTGATTCGCGCGGACCTTCTCGCTAGAAGAGCGATTCAGTACACCTTGAGAAACTTGATGAGCAGTGTCGTGATGCGGCCTTGGTCAATGAGGCTCATAAGAATAGGTTCAAGTGTCAATATAATAGGTCCGTTTGTCCTCGGGTTTTCTCTGAGGCGACCTTGTCTTGGTCTATCACCAAGATAAGGACCCACGAAGTGTGAAAGTTTAAACCCATGTGGTTCGGTCCCTTCATCATAAAAGAGGTATAAAAAAAGGGCACTTATCGTCAGGTCGATTGTGAAGGGATGCTTTGGCGGAGCCTAGAAATGAGCTCTACACTCAAAGTATTACTCATAGGTGTGTCACCTTGGGTAGCGTTTTGTAACATATGTATGAATCTTTGTGCTATTACTTTCTTTTCGTTTCTTTTGAAAGATGTGTCATGGGCCGTCATTAATGTTATCTTTCATCACTATGGCGGATGTCAAGTGAGTCCAAAGTGTTCATTTGGTATGCGGACGATTCTAGTGGAACTTACGCGGAGGCTTGCCCTGCTCATCTTAAACAATTTTTACACCTTGAGGTCAGTTATTATCTTCCGGAGGAATATGCCAAGTGGCTTACCACAAACAATGTTGCGAGTATAGTGCAGTTATTGAGTTGCCGGTGATGCTTTTGTCATTGGGTATCTCGATCTCGGGTCATCTAGACGCTCAACTAGTTATTATTAGCGACTAAGCGAGAATATACCGTTAATGCATGATCCTACTCTACAATGATGGTTCTTTAGGGTACGTCTCTTGGAGCGCAGCTTTGATTATATTACATATTTTCATGTTCACAAGGTCTAAAATCAAATCATAGATACTCTAGCTAATCACGAATTTAGATTATCTTGCTCACACATAAAGAAGATCATGATCAAACACATGTAAAATATTTTTGTACACATAATCCATAAGACACAAAAAAGTAAAAATCATATATATACATCATAAAAATCCCAGAGTACATAGATGGGCGCAAACACCTCAAAAAATGGGAACCATAATGGGTCACTGGGGCTTATGCCCTCAAAAATATAATACATATGAGTGCTCGAGGCATATAAGTCTACAAAAAGGCTAGTGGGGCCTATATGGGCCTGTTATACTCATGTACGGTGACCAAGCGCCTAAACAATCCCGGACCCATGTAAGTGCTTCCACCATATGAGTGCATGGGATGCGACAAATCCTCTATCGATCATGGAGCCTTTGTCGCGGGTGAATGGGTGGGGATTACGCTCAATCCGCCCTAAGAACCCTCGACTCTCTGGCGGAGGGTTCCACTCTTGTTGCTCCCTTGGTGGCGTGACCTCTGGCAGCGGGCGAAGTGCTGATGCGTGCAAAGCGGCCGGGCCATACAGATCCCACATGCGCACGCAATACAAAATACCACACCCATGAAACTCTACATTTATCCATAAAATGGTATATATCAAAAGACATAAAAATTACATATACAAACAAAAACTACAAAGGTGGATACTACCCATCTCCCCTCGCTCCTAGCCAGGTGGCACTGGTATAGATGGATCTACGGAATATGGAAAAGTCGATCCTCCCGTATGGGTAGTCCTCGATGGCGGGGATCTGTCATGACAACTAAGCAAAGAAGTCGTCGTTGAAGGCCTCCACGGTCCAGCTTCCACCACCCTGTCGCCAAGCGATAATGTTGCTATCTACATACTCCCAAGGAACGTCGCCAGATGTCCTTGTACTATCATCCGAGGACTAAAACAAGGAACTCACTCGAAGAAGAAAGGAACCACGGGGATAGTCCGAACCCGAAGTTCGGCGCATCATGAGCAAGATGTCGGTGAGCTTTCATGCTCTCTAACAATGTAATTTACTCAATCTTATGTCACATTGCATTCATGCAGCGGGTACCAGTTCTAAATGCATTGCATGCGACGCGATAATGCGACCCGGCGAGCCCGGTATCCGTAATCAATGATAACATAGTGCGAAGGTAGAATGATGATACTACCAACCCGATGCTGAAGAATTAAGCCTGATTGATTGATAAACAATGTATGGGCTATCAATTTGAGACTTTTGCTTTCGGCCCATGAAGGTATGAAAGTGCGGGTTCCCCTCTCCTTGAATTTTGTCAAAAAATGAATTATCCTCGGTGGTGGGTAGCAAGGATTTCCCCTCTATCATAAATGCCTGCGACATCGGGGTGCCGATGGTCAACCAAGGCGTTGATGCTTTGGAGTTGTGCATGCATGAATGGACATGCAGGAAAAACTTCACCAAAGACTGCTTACGTATTGGCTTGGCCATCACATTCGGATCTGCATTTCTTTGCGCCTCATTCTTGACCTCATGCTCTCTCTCTCAATGCACATACATCCGCAAACATCACAAAGCAAAAGGGGAGGTTAGATCTTGCACTTCATTTTTTAGTTCTTGGCGGGGGTAACTTCATGGCGGTGTCAGTGACGATCGGCGGGTACCAATAGCGATCTTCTTCCCCACAATGCTTGCTTGAATTGCAGCCGGGCCTATCCTAGACTGACCCGCAGCGAGGGTCACCTAGGGCATTCTTTGAGTCAGCGCCCCAAACCCAAAAACAAACAATAAAGGAAGTATTTAGAAGAGTAAAGATGGGGGTTGTACTTACTTGGTCCAGCCGAGCTCGTTTGGTCAGCTGTAGCTCCCAGAATCTACTCTTTTGGCAAAGGGGTCTTTTTGGCTCCACAATCAATTTCCAAATAAGCAATGGTGATAATGGTACACCCGGCTCCTATTTATAGACTTTTGGCCTCTTTTGTCGCCTTTTGGCCCCTTTTATCGGAGTTTCTTTATACCAAAAACCATTTGGGTGGTTCGAGTTATATGGAAGGGATTTGATCGGTGTTAGGACACTTTTCATTGAGTTTGGAAAAATAAAAATAAAATATACATATTTTTTTTTTTTATATAATTTTTTTTTCAAAATCAACTTGAGCATATAGGGTAGAGGTTTCATTCTCCTTGTTGCATCTAGATTTGCCTTTTTGTTTTTCACGATATGGGATCGATCCATCGGTTGTTACTTACACTTGAGCTGATCATGTACAACTCTAGAAGTCATATTAAGTGGTTGAGACTTACCAAACATGGATGCCTAGGTAGTTCCTGGTTGCATTATGGTGTCCATGCCGTTTACAAAAACAATGTAGGCTCGGGAGTCATATAGTCTATTCGAATATGAGTTTGAGCCTCATTTGCATGGGTATTTTTCACTCTTTGTCTTACCTCGGACTCCCAAAACATAGCGGGTCTCCTTTTAAGCCCTCTTAGGACCCTCTAAACATGAAAATATTGCCGAGCGATCTTGTTTTTTTTTCACACTCGTTAAATTGTTTTTGAATTGACGTCTAGTTTGTGGTAGTTTACCCCTTTTTTTTTTCGGTCTGGATGGTCAACTGTCTGAACAAAGGAATACTCTATCAATTCGATTCTTTGAAGGTATCCTCGAGATTATAATTTTATTCCTTTTACCCCGGCCCGAGGGACTAAATTCTGAAAAACCACCGAGTCCATGGTTAAGCTCTTTTCGGACTCCTAAAAAAAGGAAAAGATTGTCAAGTGAAATTCTCTCTTTCACACTCATTAAGCGGTCCAGAAGAACATTCGGCGGAGTCCAAGTTAAACTTTGGAATGTAAAATTGAAAAAATAGCCCGAGTGATCTTGTCCTTGTCACACTTTCGTTAAAATGGTTTTGAATTGGCGTCCTGATGGGTGTTAGTTTACCTTTTGAACCGATTAGACTATTGTGAAAAAAGGTACCCCAATGGAGTTTCCTTTTATGTTTTAGACTCTCTAAATATGAAAATCACCCCGAGCTTCCTTCTCTGGGCTCGTTAAAAACACATCGAAGGATGTTACCATTGTATGTGTTCTATCAGCGCGTTGCAACCTTACCCGCTCCGGTCTAATGGAGTTTGCGTGCAGCGTTTTAACACCTTTGGCCGCAGAAGTTTGAGTATCAATTTCTAGAACATCAGTCTTGTCCTTGCCTTGAACTTGTATGTTTTGCGATCCTCGTTCCTCCCCATGTAACGTAATATTCCTTTGTGCTTTTTCCAAGTCAACAAAGAACAAAAAATCAAATATACCCCAAAAGGGATGAGGAAAAGTCTTTTCTTTATTGGTAACTATAGGTCACCCATGGATAAAGCACATGCATCTGGATTTGATTCCTTCCGGACTATTGGATGTAGTGCGACCTTAGGAAGGTTTGCTCGTTATAGAGTTGTGTTTTCCACCGTTTGGTTACTCTTCAAACATATGGAGAGTTTGCGTTGCCTCACGCCCGGTAGACTTATGATTAATAGATATGCTACATGAGTCTTATCGCAGCCGTTCTATTGTCCAAGGGAATTTGTTACTTAGCCTGAGTCGACCCATATGATATGTCTCTTGTCCTCATGCTCGGCCATCCTGAGCGTCCAATCGAGTCTTTGTTCGAAATCGCTGAAATAACCAGTCCGATCATCAATATTATCGAGTCCATAACCGACGAGCCATTAGAACCTTTGGGTAGTGCATTCATACACTCACTTTACACTCTTACCCGAGTTTATAAGACTTTGAAGTTGTTGCTCGAGCTCTGAAGTCTGACGATCAGGAGTTGAATCCATCTCTTGAGATGGATGCTTTCATTATATCTTCGAGTTTTGAGATGCGAAGCTCCCGCTTTGTGCATTGTTAGCGGCTATAATAGTTGACTGTGGATCTGATTGTATTTGATTGTAGCCATGGTTCTAATTTATCACGAGCATGGGTATGCATACTCAGTGAGACATTGATATTATCCCGAGCATGGGTATGCCCGCCTCGGTGAGACATTTGATATTTTTTGCAGACGGCACTTCTCGATTCCTGATTCCTGGGCTCACTCATTCAACATCTCAGTACAGATTGGTAAAGAATTGGTAATGTATTTCGGCCATCAGATGCTCTTCTTACCTCACACATTATGGGGCATCTATTATAACCCTAAATTGCACTATCCCTACTTACCTGGCATCAGGCCTACTCATTGCCTTTCCTTGCCAAAGCCATGCTGAACAAACTTTTCAAAAACCTCCTCAATCAAGTAACCTGCACCCTAACTTAGCACTGGGCGTGTTGGGACGCTGGAAAGCCTTCTGCAGCACGCGTGTGAACGCTGGCTGGCCCACTACAGCCCATGTTTACCTAACAAAGAAAAAAACCAGGAAAGTTTCCGCCGGGACGAAGAGCTTTTTTTCAGTCAACTGGAACTCCCAGCCATGCATGGCCGAGAGTTAGCCTAAAACCCTAGCTCCTTCTAGCCTATAAAAGGAGGGCTGGGGGTACTATTCAAAGGATGAAAAATCATAGCAAAGAAACTCTGCCAAAATTGCCAAGTCCATTATTGTCCCAACCCTTTAGCCTTTCCTCAAGCTTTAGGAGAATTCAAGCAAAGCAGTTGGAGGACAAAGAAGAGGAGGATCCCAGGATCAGGATTGAGGAACGGTGGTCGGTCTCGGAAATCATTGTAAGTTGGTTCATATTGAGATTAATGAAAAAGATACTTTTCCCGTCCCGAATACATGATTCTTATCTATGTTATTTGATTTGTGTTTAATCTCTAACCCTTTAGTAGATTAGTAGCATGCATGCGTAGTTTTGTCTTGATTGCAGTGAAGCTTTTTGGAAGGAGCAGCAGCAACAAGGGGATAAAAGCTCAATGGAGGATCTACTTCAACCGTCGATAAAAAGGTTAGTTTATTCTTCTCATGTTTGCCTGAGAAAAGGGGTTTCAGGTTCGGGTAGAAGGTTAAAAGTAGCTTATGAAGGGTCATGATCTTCATGCAAGTTTAAAACCCTAGCTTTCTAGTCCTTAGGGTAGAATACCCCACAACATCTATTAGGACACGTTCATTTTATTTTATTCCCCCACGCAGATAAAACCATCAACCATCTTACATTGTTACTTGCTTTATGTATGATTTCCACCATTTGATTACATACAGTTTTAAAATACACTGTTGAGATAGATTACAAAGAACTTGTTCCTTTATTTTTCTTCTCACTGCCACTTGCACACAGTCACATATAGTCTAGAATCATAAGGGAACCACAACATCCTCGTTGGTCTCAACATTTGAGAAAAATACCCCCAATTTTGGGAGGTGTCCCAATTTGTCTGACACATCAGTATAACCATCACACACACAAGTAAGTGCCACAGTTCTAGAATCATCTTTTCTTGGATCTACCTTGCTTGGCACAAATTCCTAGAACAACTCACCTACTACTCCTCCACCACAAGGAGCTGGATCCAAACCTTCTTCATAGGGTACAAGATCCCAACCTTCCCCACAGGGGGTAACTTCTTCCCTTCCATACACCATGGTAGGCACCACCCCCGCCATGACATATTTGGCATCACTCAATATCCCAGTTTTAACCAAATTGACAAATGATCCCATATTGCATGACCCCACCTGGTCGAATATTCCCACCAAGCTACCTTCCAATATCCCCAAGTTCGAAAGAAATCCTAGAGAAGACCAAGCTAACCATATTATGTTTGTTCATTTATGGTGTTCTTCCAATAGCATTGTGCAAGATTCTATCCATTTAAGGTTATAACACTGGTCCGTTTCCAAATGGTATGTGGATGAGAAATTGGGGTCTCATACGACCTTTGAATCCTTATCCAAATCCTTCTTATCATTCTTTTAGTTACCTATACGTCATGAAACTGGTTTGGAAATTATTTTTGAATTCAAACAAACCACCACTATCCATATCACTGAACATATTCATGAATGGCGTCAACGAAGAAGTATTTGTAAGGTTGATACTACACCTCAACAATGACTAGATTGGTTCCTTAAATCTCTAATCCCCGTTCTTGCCAAAGATGTGGCCACAACATTCCCTCAAACTAAATATGAATCCATCACAAAGGATCAACTATTTGATCTCATTTATTCCCAATCGGAGTACCTCTACTCTGTTCTCATGGATGCTCCTCATCCTTTACCTTTAGGTCAAGACAAACCTAGACCATCACACTTTGTTGATGTGTTGATCGGGTCCATGGCCCATATTCATCCACATGTTAAATGAGTACCCACATTTGGGGCTCCTCAATATCAACAACCATATGGGGCAAACCCATACTATCCTCCCCCACTAGCATTCATGAAACCTCCTCCTCCTCCAATGGGAGGACTTGTACTTACACCCCCTACCAACCCAGCACAAGTACCACACCGAGGCCCATTGCTAACCACATCATACAACCCCATGCATGGAGGAGGAACCTCCACCTCATATAATCAATATGAACCTCCCCCAAAAATTAACCCCTACTACTCCTTCCCGTGTCCCACTCAACCCACCGCCCCACCACACAGGTAACAACAAGCAAGGGTTAATTTTATCCAACCCTATCATATTAAACAAGTTTGAGAATTTGAAAAATTGAATACAACCAACCCTCTTCATCAACCTAAAAACAATCAGAGAAGGGGAAAGAATAAAAATGAAGGCTAAGGGGGAAACTACCAACAACCAAACCCCCCAACAAAGGCTAACTAAAACCCCTAGGGGGATATAACAATGGCCAACCACGATAAGGGAGAAACAAAAATATTCAAACCAATTTCCCTTGTGCATTATGTGGTGAATATGACCATTACACTCATCATTGACCCCAAATCACTAATTACAAATGAATGAAGGAAGCCTTGAACCCACCACGTCCTCCTAATCCTCAAGGGCCACAATAGATACCTACCAATTACATGCCTCCCCCACAACCTGTGGTCTTTCAAAAACTTATCCCTCACCCAGGTGTCATTAACACACAACTAGATACTACCCCTCTCTAATAGCACATGAGACAATTTCCTCAACTAGGCCAACCAAAACCTGGTAATGCAACAGACCGCAGTATCCTCCTCACCATTGAAGTGGAAATTATCCTACAAACTCATATTTGTCAATACGCAATTCCTTCCGACCCTTCCCCAACTACATCTAAATCCCCCCAATTTCCAACAGGGAAACCTTTGACAATTCCTTGTCCTAATACTGAAACCACCACCCATATCTCTTGTGCACCACTGCGTAGGAATGCACATAACCCTCAAGTAAGAGCCACACAAAACTACAACCTTATTGATTATATAGCATATTTACTAGTTGTCATGTCAGTATTAGAAATTCTTCATACTTTCCCTTCACAAAGAAAGGCCTTGCTCTCACAATTGGGGGAAGTAGACCCAGTAGAAACATTTTTTATCACTTTCAATTTGGATAACATGGAACCATGCCTTCTTTCTTTAGTCACTTTCCAGATTCCCATCAAAATCAAAAACACCACAGTACATCGATGTATAATTGATGAAGTGGCATTGACTTGTATCATGTCCAAAACTGTGTGGAAAGAACTCAGTTCACATGAGTTAGTACCCTCGGTCAATACCCTCGGAGCCTATGATGACCAACCATCCCAACCAGAAGGCCTTTACCATAATGTTCCATTGGAACTAGGGAAAAAAAATCCTTATTAACATAGAGGTCATTGACGCCCCATTGGGTTACAATATCCTTTTTGGATGCAACTACATGTATGTCATGCAATTTGTAGCCTTTTCCGTATTCTAGACCATTCTCTTCCCCCACAATGGGAAGATCATCACTATTGACAAGATAACCCACTATGGTCCTAATCAGTCAGGGCACATAGATAACATCTTCCCCCTCATCTGTGCTAGTTCTGACCTTTCACCAATTCTTGAGGTTGTTAGGGTACTAACCCATACATAGGTAGAACAATATATTTGGATGTAATAAAGATCAATATTAATAAGGCCTTGAAATAAAATAGAATAAGTCGAATGTAATAAGACCTAATAGAAGCTTCCACTTCTAGAAGGATCTTCCTCTAGATGCTTCTTTTGATATACATATTTAGTATAAATAGGAGTTGAGGGTATGAGAATCCTAGCTTGGAGATAATTGTAATAAAGCTCCATTCGACTAGAGGTTTCCATCTCGAAGAGGCCCATGAAAATTTCTCTCAGAATCAAAGTGTTATTTTTGTTGTTATTCTCATATCATTTTAGTGTTATTGTGGTGATTGTTCTAGTTATATTGTTGTTATTCTGCCATTTCTGTCATTTTATTTCTTTTCTGCATACTTTTTATATCTAGTATATTACAAGTGGTATCAGAGCACTTTCCTTGGCAGAAATTGTGGGTAATTTTTTTTTCAGGGTAGAGACATATTTCGACGTCTTTAAGCCATAGATATCTATCATTATGCGCATAAAGCTACAGTTGAGGGATTCATACACATAGGAAATACAAGTGGTTCTTAAGTGCACATCTGTTAGCCACCCTTGTAACCCCTATTGGTACCCCTTTGAGTGGTAGTGCATCAGACAACACCTGTGTATAGATCGACCTAGATTTCCTGAAGCCCTCTTTAGATAAACCGATCAACCATCTGACTATTATAGTGCCACCGAGAACAACACTCAGGAAGATACTCTCTAGTACCTGGGTAGTCGGGTAGTATGGATAAGGGTACAGTCTATCCTCCTTAGTTAGTGCCCTGAGATATTGGGCTGAGTACTACTGTTGGACCCCGCACGCATATGAGAGAGATATAGCATAGGGAAAACCCTTTTCTGTAGAACCCTTGAATACCTAACCCTTGGGGACAAAAACATAAACAAATTAAAACAGACAAGATCTATTGTCACGCAACTGTGTCCAGGTTTCCAAGTCACTACACATTTCTTCTTGTTTAATCATTTGGGCATTTCATCACTGCAATATTCTTCAGATCGGAGTATAACTCTGTAGGTGTAAAAAAAAAAAAGTCTAGAAATTTTTTCACCATTATTTGAGACCTATTCCATTGGATTCATCTCTTCACCCTTATCACATTCATACATATCATTTTTCGGAAAACAAATTTACCCCACCTGCCCCTTTTCGGTTCCCTCATCCTCATGGCCCATACCCGTAACCAAGACTTGGAAGCTCACTTCAATACCTTGCAATCTAGTCTCACCGAGACCCAACAAGAAGTGAAACAACTCAGTGACAATGTTGCAGCCATCAATACAACCATGCAGTCCTCAATGGAGGAAATCAAACAAGACCTGACCACCCATCTTGAATCTTTCTTTTCGTCACTCTGCACCAAGATTCATATACCTATAGATAACCCTTCCTTTGACTCACCTCCACATATTGAAGGTGAACATTCCTCTCATTCCCATAACTTTCAGCACCATCACTTTCAACGTGACCTACGCCTTCCGTGGGTGGATGTGACCAAATTTGATGGCTTGGACCCCACTAGTTGGGTAACCCAAATGGAACATTATTTCTCTTTATACGAAATTACATATGACTTGTCCAAACTCCAGTATGGTGTTCTCCATATAGATCAAGAACGTTGGCAATGGTGGCAATGGAGAAAAACTTCTCGTCAAGGGTATATTGCTTGGACACACTTTGTGGTAGAGCTTTATGAACGCTTTGACACTGACACCAACCATTTGGGTTGTTTGACAAAGTTGAAACAATCAAGAACAGTGGAAGACTTTATATATGCCTTTGAGCACCTGGATTTTCAGACAGAGGGCATGTCTGATGCCTTTTTCCAGGAGTGTTTTATCATTGGCCTCAAGGATGAGATTCAGGCCCATGTCCTCATGGATTGGCCTTAGAGTTGGGTGGAGGCTACTAAAAGAGATAAAGAATCACAATAGGTTGTATCTTCTCAAAACCAAAAACCCTCCTTTATCCCTTTCCTTAAATCAGTAAATCCCACTACTCCCTCCACTCCACTAAAGATCAAAAAATTGACCAGGGTTGAAATGGTTGAACGCTAACTCAAAGGCCTTTGTTATAATTGTGATGGAAAATATTTCCTGGGCCACAAGTGTAAGGAACAAAAGATTTTTATGGCCATCTCCGAGGATATTTTGGAAGAGGATTTTGAAACTCCCCTTGTGTTTGAGTCACCTGAAACCACTGACATAACCCCTCCCTCAGACCCTCCCAAAGTAGAACCAGTCATTTCCCTCAATGCTCTCACTAGCTTCTTCGCTCCACAAATCCTCAATCTAATTGGTTACATCAAGCATTGGAAGGTCATCATTCTGGTTGATAGTGGAAGCACCCATAATTTTATTCATCACTACATTTCCCAAGAAACTCATTGGTACTTCCATGTCGTCAATAATTTCCAAATCACGATTGCCAATGGTGGTTCCATGAAATGTGGACTACGTTGTGAAAATGTGTGTCTCCAAATTGGTGACTACCACCTGAAATCTCATATGTTTGCTATCGACATGGGCGATTTTGACATTGTGTTGGGTGAAGACTGGCTAAGGACTTTGGGTCCCATTCTCATGGATTTTAAGGAATTAACCATGCAATTCGACCAAAAGGGCCACCAATATAAGTTCCAAGGCATCACCGCCAGTTCACTTGAGATCATTAGTTCTCGTCGCATGGAAAAGCTTCTCAAAAAAGGTCATTTTGGTGTTATTGCCCAACTCCATGCCATACAAGCAACGAAGATACCATCGGTGTTGAAATACCTCCAAGCCATCATTTCTAAACATCAAGTGGTATTTTCCACTCCCTAAGGACTCCCTCCTTCCTGTGGTGTTCATGATCATTCCATTCCCCTTATACCCAGAAGCCTTCCTCCCAATATCCATCTGTATCGTCACCCCTTTTCCCCAAAAAATGTGTTAAGCCCTAATATTGGCTCATTACCCCTTAACTAGGGCATATTAAATTAGTAATGTTATTTTATTTATGTCGGCTTTAGTCCATTAGTTGTAATTATACCTCCTAGTCTCCTATATATACCAAGGAGATATTTTCATTTTGAATCATCTTGTACTTGAACATTTAAGTGGGTTAAAAGGAGGTTGCCCCCCTCGAAGAGGCTTATTATCTGAAATTATCTCTTTTTCAAGGTGTTGAGTACTTTTTCTGAGGTTTTTCTATGCTATATTGATATTTGGTTCTTAACATATGGTATTAGAGCTCAAGGTCTTGGGGTTTCGCTGCTACATCTAAGACACCTTGGAATTTTCACTATAACTTTTTTTATGCAACATTTTAGAAAGAACAGCTTCGAGGATAATTAGTAGACAGATCAAGGTACGTTGGATTCAAATTTCAGCTCCTGAGGCCTTATACTTTCGGAGATATAGCCTGTACAAGATAGGGTTCTGGAATCACCCTGAACTGAGTCATTGTGTAATTTTCACTATACAATTTTTTTTGTAAAATTTTAGAACCTGAAATAAAGAGGCTATTCACAAAAATTAGTTAGGTATCTTTGGTAAAAATTTCATCTTCTGGGTCATCTTAAATTTGTAGATACACCCTGTGTAAGATAGGGTATCTGACTAGTCTCAAGAAGGTGTTCCAGGTAAAACAATCATAACTTATTCCCAGAGTATCCAAATTGAGTGGGATTGGTTTCATTGGATCATGGAAAATCTGTAGTATTTTTGGTATGAGTTTTAGAATTTTATATCAATTATGTTGTGCGGGGCATGCTATACAATTGAGATCTCCTAGAAAGGCTGAAAATCGGCAAGTTGTGGGGAAGTTACCATAAATTCCACTTGGCACATCCAATTTTGATCATACCTGTGGAATTGCAGAGAATAAATATCAGAGAACTACATAAAAGAAATTTTCATACCCATAAGGGCCAAAAGTTGGGAGATACAATAGAAGAAAGATTTTCTAGCAGAACCACCTCAAAATCAAGGTTCAAAAGTGATACTTGGCCAACATGCCACCCAAAAAGGGAACTTCTACACCAAATAATCCTCTAGACAATCCTTCATGGACTCTTGATGAAGGTGAAGAAATGCGTAGGGACATAAATGATTTACAAAAGAAGATAGTAACAAAATATGAACTACAAGAGATGGAAGCTAAGTTGGAGGCAAAGATGGATGGTTTAAAAGAGGAAATCATGGAAGTATTGAAAAATTTCATAATAGAGAAGACACCTGATAGTGAAAATGCATCCCGTGAAATTCATGATGAGGACACAAGGAAGGTGAATCAATAATGGAGAAACTCCAACTTTGGGTTGAAGACCAACCACATTCCTAAGATCAATATGAGGAAGTCTAATTGCAAGGACCCAATCACATGGATACTTCAAATAGAGCAATTCTTTGATCTACATAATGTGCCACATACACAAAGCATACGAATTGCTTCTTTATATTTAGAACCTAATCAATTTGTATGGTATCTATGGCTTTTTTCTTGCAAATCACTCGTCACTTGGACAATTTTCACGGAAGAAATGATAGCACACTATGAAGATACAAGGAGTAATACCTTCTTTAGCCAATTGATAAATCTCAAGCAAAAGGGTTCAGTTACCGAGCACATTGAGAACTTCCAAAGATTGAATATAAAGGTAACCGATATTCCAGATGAGCACTTGATTGATGTATTCA
>SNQJ01S0006790.1:172977-197887 GCA_010110895.2 Picea sitchensis | reverse complement strand
CCCTTCAAATCCTCCACACATCTCTCACATATCTTAGATAAGATATGCCATTCAAATCTTCCATGATCTTCTCCTTTGAATATGCTTGAATGATTGTCCCAAATATTCTTCAAATCTTTGAAGATGAAATTCGAATTTGAGGCTAGGTGGTAATATTTGACTTTGTTAAAATATTCACATATGCTTGCACACATCATCAAACTCATCCAACATTGATATATAATGAAAATATGTTATTTTTCTAATATTTAATCAAAATTCACTTATAATACTAAAATGAATACAATGGAAAATAATAAGGAGAAACCCAAGTATCATTATGGAAATGGTATGATGGAAGGTTAATGGGACGATGAAATGTAAGGAATTGTGAAGGAAAAAGAGGATATAAATGTGACATTTCTGAGGCCCAACACCTACATAAGGCACATTATGCATTTCATGCAAAATTGCAAATTTCAAATCCTGGACATTAGGTACATAAATTATGTTCTTGTACAGAAGTGTTACATCGGTTTCCAATTTATAGTTTTCCACTTTCTGTGACATCTCACCTTGTTGTAGCTTTTCTACCAGCTCCCTGTACTGCAAATCTGTATTTGCAACCTCTAAAATTCTTCCTTTAATATTAGTTTGAAACATCTAATGGTTGTAGCATGTAATTCATGTACTCTCTTGTTGAGTGCATCAACCACTTTATTCTCCTTCCCTTTTATATGCTTGATACCAAAATCATACTCATAGAGAAACTCCAACCACCTACTATGTTTAGTGTTCAAGATTTATCGATCAAACAAATAATTTAGTCCGTTATGGTATGTCCTCAATTCGAACCTCCTTCCCATGAGGTAATGCCTCCATTTATTTAGAGCATGTACTATGGCTTCCAACTCTAAATCATGAGTTGCGTAGTTCCTTTCATTCTCTTTCAACTTTTTGGATTCATAAAAAATTACAAACCTATTCTGACTGAGGACTCCTCCCAGTCCTTCTTTGCATGCATCTATACACACTAAAAAGTCTTCATTCAGAACTATAATCCTCGGGATTGGAGCATTGGTTAAAAGTTTCTTCAATTGTTGGAAGCTTCTCTCACAATCTTTTGTACACTGAAACTTCTTCTCCTTCCTTTGCAAGGAAGTGATAGGGTGAGATATCCTCGAGAACCATGCGATAAACCTTATGTAATAACTATCTAGACCCATAAAGAATCTGACTTCTATCACGTTCTTTGACACTGACCATTCTCTGATGGACTCAATCTTCTCAGGATCTACAACCATCCCATCCTTCGAAATAATATGCCCCAAGTAATGGATCTGCTTCTGATAAAACGATCACTTTATCAACTTGGCATACAGTTGGTGCTCTCTTAGCACCTGCAACACCATCCTCAGATGTTTTTCATGCTCTTCCTTTGACTTGGAATACACCAGAATTTCATGCAGGAAGACTATGAAAAACTTTTCTAGATAGTCCCTGAATACACCATTCATCAGGCACATAAAAATAGTGGGTGCATTCGACAGTCCAAATGACACCACTGTGAAATCATAATGACTATACCTTGTTCTAAAGGTAGTCTTGTTGATGTATTCATACTTTATCCTTACCTGGTGATATCCCGACCCTAGGTCTATCTTCGAAAATATCTTCACATCCTTCAACTGATCGAGGAGGTCATCAATCCTTGGTAGAGGATATTTGTTCTTTACAGTTACTTTGTTCAATTGTTTGAAATCGATACACAATCTCAGTGGATCATCCTTCTTCTTCACGAATAAGACTGCAGAACCCCAAGGTGACACAATTGGGAATATGTATCCCTTCTTCAGAATCTCTTCAAGATGCAATTGTAGTTCTTTCACCTCTGGCGTAATCATTCTGTAAGGAGATTTTGACACTGGAGCTGCTCCAGGCATCAAGTTTACAAAGAAGTCAATATCTCTTTTCAGAGGTAGTCTGGGTACCTCTTGGAATACATATTCAAACTCCTTTAGTACCACATGATCTCCAATCTTTGAGACCTCATCCTTAGATGCTTCCTCCACATGGGCTGCAAATAATTGACATCTTTTCCTGTAGCACTTCTTCAGTTGCATTGTTGATATTTCTCTAATAGAAATAGTTCTGGGAATTCCTTGGACTGTTCTCTGATTCCCTTCCTCATTGAAGCAGGTGAATGCCTTTCTATGATAATCCAATATGGCATGGTGTTGTTCCAACCAGTCCATCCCAATTAGACAGTCATGAAAACCAAAAGGCAGAATGTTCATTTCAGCCTTTGTGCTTAGTCCATTCATGTCCACTAAATAAGACTTAACTAACTCAGTGACTTTCCTCTTGGTTCCTCTAGCTAGCTTCACTAACCAAAAAATTTCATGTTTTCTTCTCGACAAATGAAAACTTCCCACCACTCTACAATATATATAACTAGGGCTAGCCCATGAATCAATTAAAATAGTAAATGGTTGGTTGTTAATCATAACTTTCACTTCAATCATGTGTGACTGAAATTCATCTTGCTTGTTTTCCAAGGCTACATAGATCCTTGGCATTCTACTACCCATTTCCTGCACTGTTTCATATTGCTTAACATTATGGACAACTCTCACTTTTCCACTTTTGTGGGGACAATCTCTGTACTTATGATTTCCCTGACATCCCCAACACTAAATGGGTGTTTTCCTTAGCCTTTATTCCCCTGCATCAGCCATTCTCGGCTCTCTAAACGATGGCTGCCCTTGAGGATTGTTTTTGAAAAAGGGTGGCTTTGTTCCCTTCTTCCTCTAATCCATCTAGAATTTCTTCTTGTCATCCCAAGCCTTCCGAAAAGTAGGTTTTCTCCTTGTTGCTCATATAATCATTTCACTCTTCTTATAGTTTCTTCCATATTCTTAGGGTCATCATACTAAATCTTGTCACCAATGTAATGTGGCAGTCCACTCAGATACCTTTGATTCTTGACAGTCTCATATTTTAAGAACATAACATACTTCAGTAACTCCAAAAACCTACATTCATACTCATCAATGGTCATGCTACCCAACTTGAGTTCAAAGAACTCCTTCATCTTTCTGTCATAATATCTTTTAGTCAAGTATTTCTTATCGAAATACCTCTTGAATTATTTCCAAGTGTTATATTTCTCTCTAATGTGTTTCACCTACACAAGTTGATCCCACCACATGGATGCTTTTCCTTTCAGTTGATACATCACAATTCTTCCTTCTGCATGAGAGGAATAATTATGCAGTTGGAAATATTTCCTCATGCCAAGAAACCATGTCTTAGCATCTTCCTCCTTCTTATGTTCTCCATCAAATGTAGGAGGCTTAATATTATTTATTTCTCCTTTCAGTTCATCCACTCCAAACCTCCTATGATTTTTGGTAGGAGATGGGCTTGAACTACTGTGTGCTTCCTTATTGGAATGCTTTGGGGAGTGATGTCGATGTTTACTAACACTCCTTGATATTATTTTCTTCTCAGGGGTCCTACGACTCTCTGTTTTTCTTGAGTCACTCTCCTTTTCCAATTTATTTTTAATTCTTTCCAAACTCTCTAACAACTTTACATTGAATTCATCTTGTTTTTCCTGAGCTTTCTGTTATCTTTTGGGTGAGTTTCGACATATTTCTGCAATCTTTCAATGATTTTCATCATGTTTCCCTCCTTATCTATCTCTTCTCCATGACCATTGGAGTTTGACCCTTCAACTCCAAAATGAACATCCACTCATTTTGCTTCATTCTCTGAACTGGAAGTAGTTCGTGCCTCTTCCATTTATTTTTCACTCAGTGGAAATTCTATTCGGTTCTGGCACCTATTGAACTTCTACATCACAATGTGCAGACAACTGGAATTTTTCAGGCCATTATTCCTTAACAATTCCCACAGAATTCAAAAACCAACACGATTTAAGAAAACGCCCAGTTTTCATGAATTTTTTGAGCTCTTCTCGACTCTGTAACAATTTCAGGCCTTAGCCCTTTTCTCTTAGCCTCAACCCCTGCAACCATGGGTTGTGACCAAACTATAGACCAATAATTGCTTAATCAAGACTTCGAGATTTTGGGGTTTCGGGTGTCGGAAGACTTCATTTTTTCTTCCTTCCAATCTCGCAACTTTCAGACTTCTGACTCCTCTATCCTTCAGGACCATAGCACAACTATCACCCACCACGATGGTGACACGTGGTGCACTTAGGAAGGTCCATGTCACCCCAGGTGACATCATCATGCCCCACTGCATCAACCTTTTTCTTTGTAACCCACTGGCATGTGGCACACATCCCATGTGTTTATGTCCATCCAAGTGGCGTCAACATGACCCACTACTTCGACCCTTTGGGACTTCGTAATTTCGGGCTTCGGGAGTTTGTGCGTCAGCACATCCCACTTCTCCTGACAACTAAATTCTCGAAATCACAATCTATTCTTCTGCTTGATCCAATGGTCAAGCTCTTTTTCCCATATCTATGGTGTATATCTCCTCGAGACTTTGGTGTTTCGAGTTTCAGAGATTTGTGCCTCAGTGCACCCCGCTTCTCCCAATTGTCGAACTCCAAAAGGCTTCTAGGATAACCTTCCTGCACCTTCTCTGGATATAATGGTCATAAATGTTTTTCCTCTCCTTCCAAATAGATCATGTGGTTCCAACACCCCAAGTGTTGAGCGCTCTCTCTCTGTGGTCAAATATCACACAGGTTGTGGTTTT
Source organism: Picea sitchensis (assembly GCA_010110895.2). Lineage (NCBI taxonomy): Eukaryota > Viridiplantae > Streptophyta > Pinopsida > Pinales > Pinaceae > Picea > Picea sitchensis. The sequence continues at coordinate 193,168 of SNQJ01S0006790.1, read as the reverse complement.
ATTCTACCGCTATTCCTCCTGAGCTTTGTAACATGGCCAAGTAACCCCTTGTCACTCAAAAACATTCTAAGGTTCGAAATTGGTTCCATTCAAACACCATTTCCACTCGAAACCTTGGGTCCAAAGACCACTTATCCGGCCCATCTAGGCTCAATGTGGAAACTATGGCTATGATACCATATTGTAACGTCCCCCAGCCATCAACCAACTTGTCAGGAAATGCTACTATGCAGAATAACACTTATATATATAAACATGTATACATTTAGATGAATTTAAATGACTTAACACATTTAAATAAACAATACAAAGTAAACACGGGATTACTACTAACATACATAAGTAATGGAATTAGCAGGAATTCATAATTGCAACGGAATACATGATAATATTGCAAACATCACAGACATGCATTTTAATTGAAATTAAACACATGCATATACTTATCTTTGAAATGGTAGTAACTCCACCAACCACGTGCAGAACTTCCATGAACCTCCCAACCTTAGACCACACTACTCAACAAACTCAGCAGTGGGTCACCCCCGAGCTAGGACCAAGCTCCACCCAAGGAAAGGGAATCCTATAATAGGCTGGGGTTATAGGAAAAATGCACAAAGCTACCAAAATGATTCTCTCCAGGAGCCTTCTTACGCCCGCTACTCACAGACTCTTATTCCCCACATTTATGTTCCACCCAAGAGTATACACCTTCACAATCACAGTCCATCCATGCTTCACCTCCCTCTCTAGGTCTCAACAACAGGTCAGATCAGGAATTCTCATAGCTCTATAGCTAGTGCTAGACTCTCTCTGGGAGAAAACCACTTCCCAGTAGAATCTCACACTTAGAGAGATTTTCTCATAGGCCTAACAACCTGCCTCTTCTACCACAGGCCTAATAACCCACTTCTTCAACCAGCTTCAACCCAATTCTCGTAAGGTGAGGATAATAGAAACAATAACTGGTCAATTCCACTCAGGAAACACAAAAGGAAACAACCCAAAGATAGTTCAGGTACGGGCTCGACTCTGCAAGAGAGGATAGGCTAGGCTCATAGAACACACAGGTGACATGGCTCAACCCACAGGTTTTCCACTGGTTTTCAGGGTGTGAGACAAGGAATCCACACAAAGGTCAAACACAGACTCAACGGTTCCAACAGAGGTGTATCGGCCTCTCAAGAAAACATCACAGGCTTCGGGTTTTAGATTTGCATAAGGTATGCAGAGATTAGACACAGAGATACCTGAGCTCAGATAGCGGATGACCGAATGGAGGATGCATGCAAATACCAGAAGGAATTCCCAGTTTCAAACACTCGGTGGTAGAATGGAGGACAAACCTCCATCACGGCTCAATTCTTGAGTTAAATTGCATGCGCCTGGGCCGACACATATCGCCCATGAAGATGCATGCACTCCATCAAGCATGTGTTCCCTTTTCCAAGAACTTAGGATAAAAATATGTTTGTCCCACAGCTTTAGAATAATAATAAATTATTATTCTCAAGGACTTAAGCCCCTAATCTTAGCCCCTCTTTCCAAACTTTTAGCCCCTTTTCCCTTACCCACCTTGTGGAATCTTAGTCCCCCATCACTCTTTCTTCATGGTCGATTTGCACACAGCAATGTTTATATATTATATTAATTATCTACATAATTACATATACAAAATCAAGCTCCTAGACATTAACAATTAGGCTCTTCGGCCTAACAAACACATAATCCCACCAGCTTATATATACTTGTCTCACCAGCCTACAAAACATTATTTATAGTTCATAAACATGATTACAATAGGGTTCGTCCTTGGGGATATTACACTCTAGTATGTGCAATTGAAGCTAAAGCTTTCATTCCTCTTCATCTTGTAGATTGGTTTGAAAACCCAATCCCCGCACCTAACACATTTGAAGAAGGGAACATGGAAAACATCTTCCCCATGATCAATATAGACATCTCTACCAAACCAAACATCGTTGAATAAATCAATTTAAATGTTTCATGATATATTGAAGAAACCACATCATATAAGGCCCTCTTTTAGGACTTCTGGTATGTTTTTGCATGGTCTTACACAGAAATGTCTGGACTAGACCCTGTCATTGTTGAACATTGTATTGAAACATGGCCCGATGTTGGCCTCGTTTGTCAACAACAATGCCCCCTCCAACCTTCTAAATATATGGCCATCAAAGCTGAAATTGATAAGTTGTGTGTTGCTAGCTTCATCTATCCAATTTCATACATGTCATGGGTCTCCAACCCTTTCCTTATCAACAAAAAATAGGGAACCATTTGGTTCTATACTGACTTTCATGACCTCAATTAAGCTTGTCCTAAAGACAATTTTCCAACCCCATTCATCAACCAAGTAATCAATTCCTATGTTAGTCATGAGGTCCTCTCACTCATGGATGGTTTCTTCAGCTATAACCAATTTCAAATTCACCATGTCATGTTATTCCCTTCAGACTTAAAAGCGTGGGTGCTATCTTCCAATGAGCCATGACATATGCATTTCATGATCTCTCCCACATTATCCTTGCTTACTTGGATGACCTCATTGCTCTCTCCAAGAAGTGCTCCCAACACATCGAGGATTTACGGCTCATCTTTCAACAATGTCGTAGATAAAATATTTGACTAAACCCTCTTAAATGTGTCTTTTGTGTCACTACTAAACACTTTTTGGGATTCATTGTCTCCCAACAATGAATCATACCCTATTAAATTCTAGGCCATTAATGAGATCCCCCCCTCAAGAAAATACTCTAGTAACAAATCCTCCAAGGCAAAGCTGATTTATTACGAGGTTTTATTCCCGACTATGTTATTCATTCCCACAACTTCTTTCACTTATTACAATGGGACATCCCATTTCAATGGGACCAACATGCTCAAGACGCCTTTGACTCTCTTAAAGACACACTTAGTAAAGCACCACTAATTAGTCCCCCATACTACGATATGGATTATATCTTGTATTTGTCAGCCTCATATCTTGTATTTGTCAGCCTCATTCGATCGTCACTCTCCAAGATTAATATCTTGATCTCACCACTCCCAAGAGAAAAAAATCCCTTGTTCTAGAAGAACTCATTATTGACATTCCATCAAACTCATCTGACCCCCCTATAAATGAAAACTTTTTGGATGAATCTCTTCTTGATTTCATCCAACGAGCAGTGGTATGGAGATATTATTGTCTACCTTCATACACAAGAATTCAACCATTATCTCTCCCGATACAACCATCGTTGTATCCATAACCAAGCTTCTTGCTACCTCCTCATAGGATATTACCTCTATCACAGGGGGGTAGACACAATTATACACTATTGCCTCACCATTGAAGAGGCAAAAAAATGCCTCAATAATTTCCACAACAATGCATGCAAGGGTCACCTCTCCAGCATGTCCACTTCAGAGAAAGTAGTTCGAGCTGGCTACTTTTGGCCATCTTTGTTTCATGACTACATCCATGTTGTCAAGAACTGTGACAAGTTCCAATTATATGCTCAAAAATCCCGAGCACCCACTTCTCCTCTCCACCCCATCATAATGATAGGTCCCTTCTGCGAATGGGGCATTGATTTCATGACTTGCAATCCCCCATCCAACAATGGGAACAAGTATATAGTAGTCTTTCTTAACTACTTCAAAAAATGGGCAGAATCCATGCCCACATTCAATAATACAGCATAACCACCCACTTCGTTTTTAATCATGTTATTATTCGTTTTGGATCCCCTCTCCAACTAGTTTCTAACCATGTTAAATTTTTTTTAAATGAAGTGTTTGGAGTTATCCACCAAACTTGGTTTTACTCATGAGGTTTCCTCACCATACTACCCCCAATTGAATGAGCAGGTTGAAATCATCAATAAAGTATTGAAAACCATGCTCCAACTCACTTTCAATAAACATAAGACCAAATGGCATCACATGCTCTTCTCATCCTTATGGGCATATCGCACTATCATCAAAATTGCCACTGGTTTCACACCATTCCACCTTGTTCATGGGGTATAACTTGTTCTCCCCATTGAATGTAAAATCCTTACCCTACATACTGCAATTGAACTCTTTCTCGATACCACTCCAATGGAGCATTGATTTCTCAATATTGAATCTCTTGATGAAGATCGTCGATCCTCTTTACAAAACAATAAAGAAGCCTAAAAATAGTCCAAAAACGTCTTTGATCGGTAAGTCAACCTTCAATCCTTTATCGAAGGTGATCTAGTGTTGGCCTATGACATCACCCATGACAATATATGCCAGGGGAAATTTGAGTCCCTTTGGTGAATACCATTTATCATTCACCATTGTCTCACTAAAGGTGCCTACATCTTGGCCTACCCTGAAGACACTGCGCTTAAAGACCCTATTAATGGGTTATACTTGAAGAAGTTCTACCCTTAAGTGTAGCCATCCTACCTTAGGTTCTTCCTATATTTTCTAGCTTTGTTTAGTATTTTTTTCAACAAACCCTGTCATGACATAGGCCTAATCCTTTTTCCTTGTTTTGATAGATGAATCCTCTAACCACTTACCACATCGGGTGTGTTGATGGTTCCATTCATTGGACTCAGAATCTTGCTTTAGTAACATGGGTTGTTTACACCCCAAAACATGTATTACTCCAATCTAGTGGTATATTCCTTGACCCAACCACAAATAATCAAGTTGAATATGTTGTCGTCATTGGTCTCCTCTCAAAGGCTAGTCACCTCCATATTCATCACCTAAGTGTCCTCATATATTCCCAAGTCATCATTATGTAGTTTAACAATGTGTATCACGTACATGACCCATGCCTATATTGCAAATACTTGCAAGTTGAACTTATGTATCATCATTTTGAATCAATCACATTTACTCATATTCCGAGGAGCCTAAAACAAGTTGCATATCGTATGGCTAATCAAGTCATGTTGGCATAGAAGGCAAACCCAGGGTTCAACACTTCAACAGTGCACCAACAAAACACTAACTATCGGCCCTTTTGGCAACACATTCAAGGAAGATGAAGTCTCACCCGAGGTAGAGGCATGGGGGGTTGTAGGACTCAGGTGTCTACAACCAAGCTGGGACATAGATCTCTGATTACAATACTTAATAGAGAACTTATCCAACAATATGCATTAGGTTATGATTCTCATGTACATCGCAGATTAACCCTTATTATAGAGAAGCACAGTAATAATAAAGATCTAACACTTCCAATCACTTAGAATACAACATTAGCTCAGATATAGCATTCATTCACATCATTAAGAACTAAGCTACAACATCGGATGCATTCATTATACATAACAACAACAACACTAAGAAAATAACCACATAAACAACATCACACAAAGCACATCAGGACACAGGATATACATGGTTCACCCCTGTGTGGGTCTATGTCCACCAACTTATTCCTCTTTTTTATTAGTATTTGATCTCCTTACATTCATTTGCTCCTGTGCACAAAGCCAAAAAGCCCAACTCCGCAGTGGACAAGTGATTTGTACATCGCGCACTAGATCCACCTTCCTCAAAATCAGGTCAAGGCACAGAGCCAAGTCCTTAATAGCACAGAGCACTTACATACAATGTTTGTGCACAAATAAACTTACAAAATACCTGCACTTAGCTCTATAATACTTAACTCATTCGTGCACAAAGCCAACTAGATCTCTTGCACTAAGCCAAACATAATCTGCACATAACTAACACTACTACTTACATTTCTTAGTTACTTCTTATTTATACAATTACAATAATGCCTGATCATGGGTAACCCCATGGGCTAACATCCCTTAACCCATTACATAAACCCTAAAAACCATTTGTTGGTTCCACAAGCCCGCAAAACAAGCCCCCGCAAAACAAGCCAGATCCCGCGATATCTACTCTGCCTGGGAACTCCCCCTTCGACCAGCCTATCGAAGTCCCAAAATTGGTCAAGGGCCAACATGCCCCCAACACTCACCTATGACTCATCCAAAGTCACTCATATTTATGAAACACTACTTCAAAGGCCTAGAGCTTAGCTCAAGCTGCCTTGAATTGTTGCTTCGCCAGAGCCTCCTACTCGGCGAACTCCTGAATTACTTGTTTTGTAACAGATCCTTCCAGCTGTTGTTCCACTTTCGTAACCACTTTTTCTAGCTGTGAGCCTTGTCCTTCGATCTCTTCAAAATGTGTGCAGGCTATGTCCTGCACCAGCTGGAGTCTCTATGTAACCTCCATGAATCTACTCTGGATGGCAGTAACCTACCGCTGGACTATGCGTTATTCCTATGATATTTTCATCCTCTCGATTGCAGTGAGAAGCTTCATCTGTGTCTAGATGGTGGATGCCTAATGTTGCGCTTCCTGGAGTTGTGCTTCCAGTTTCTTCAGCTTTGGATCTTCTGCAAGGAGCTCATAGGTCTGCACACTATGAGTACTTAATTTCTTACATTCTAAGGCCAGTGCCTTGATTCTTTCTACTTCGTTCCTGGAAGCTTCTTCCCTCTGATTGCACACTTCTTGTGGAGTGATAGGTACTGCTTGGATCTCTAACTCCATTATCTGTGCTTGAAGTTGTTGAAAGGCTTCGACGAGCTTCCCCACTTGCATCTCAGTTGACTCTGGTTCCTCCTGTGCCAAGACAGGCATAGATAAAAGTGCTTTAGCCATTGCCTCTTTGACCATAGTCTTATCTGCAAGTAGCTGGTATTTTTCTTTTTGCATCTTCTCTTTGTCCTTCTCGAACATCGCCCTAATTTCATCTTTCTCTCGGTGTGGAACTCGAAGTTTCTCTAAGACCTCCTCCTTTTCTTACTTCACAGCTTTTGTAGCCTGCTCCTTTTCTTCTTGGAATCGATAGAGTCAAACCTCTGTTTCATCTACTAATATTCGTAATTGGGTGGGCTCATCCCCAAATTCTGCAATTTTCACTGAAGAAGGCATGGTAGGTATTGTACAGCTCGAATGGATAGCTTGTTGTATGTTCTTGAGATCCTTCTCTATTTTTTCATACAATGTTTCTTTCTTTGGTTCATGTCTCAGTTGGATATCCTCTGAGGCATCCTCCACAGCTACGATGATGAGATTGACATCAATATGAGCACATTCTTCGATTGAGGCTTATTGGCTCATGTATTCTTCCGTACTGAGGGTTTCTGCGGGGAAACCTTCCTTTCCTTCAATGTTTCTACCTCAATAGGGGGGTACTTTGGCGGTGTAACTTCGCCTCTTTCTTGATTTTCTCCTTCTTCCCCTCCTTCTTCTTGGTTCACTTCATCTCCTCCTCCTCCTACAAGTTATTCAGGACTAATTTCCTCTGAGGCGTTGTCCTCCTCATCGGTTTCTATGTTCTGCACTTCCTCCTTTTTCTTATTTTTCTTTTCACCAGTATGTCCATCATATTTGACATGGGTGACCAAGGGACTTTCGATGATGTTGGGGTTGAAGATTTCTACACCTTCCACCAGGACAAGGAACTCAGTTGGCCATTCTTTGGTGATCTCCTCCATGTATTCGTCGGTCAGCTTATAATAGGACTGCAACTCCTCCTTACTCTCATCCTTTCACACAATGATATAAATAAAGTGTCGATCTGCATGGAATTTTGCTAGCGATCTGTACTGATGCAATGTCTTCGAGGTAATTCGTGGAAATGCTTCAATGGCACACTTAAACTAATGGTAGTAAGCATGGAAGACAATGTTCGAATGCCACTTCTTTGACATGTCATTTGTATACCACAAGGTGGGGACCCTTTCATCCAATGGATTTGATGGCTCGACTTCTAGGAATGTCACTCCTTTCGACATTTGTCAAGTGACGAAGGCAATCAATACCAGTAACCAACTGAAATGAAATTCATAGCTCTGATCCCGCACTTCGCGGCAGTCCTTCTCGAGCTCATTGACGAGGTAGCTCGCCGAGTTCATTTGCATTCCTTATACACACTTCCCTGCGAGGTCTAGTACAAATCCAATGACCTATGTTGGATAGTTAATTCTGACGATCTTACCATCTATAAGATGAAAATCTAGGTGCATTGCGCCATCCTGGATGGATTCTATCTTGTAGCCTCGCTTTCCCTTCTCTACATCACCATAGGCTTCCTTTATGTGTTGTGCCAGGAAGAGATCTGAGGCCTTCCTTGGGTAGAACTGGTGAGGGTTTCGTCCCTGCATGCTCAATCCTATGATCAAGTGGATCAGCATCAGATCCACAGTGACATCCCTATCGAGCCACATATAGCCTCCATGATAGCATGACAGGAGGATTTTAATGCAAGAATTAACCTCCTGGTGTCGGCCAAAGTGTGGGATCTTCATCACATTCAGGATCGTTGATTGTGTGGGCTCCTTTATCCATGGATGGGAGACTATGTATGGCTTCTTCCTAGTCATCTTCATCAAATACCTATGTGGTGTGAGAATCACATAGTTCTTTCGGTATTTGAGGTTGAATTCATTGTTCTTCAAAGATAGAATGTGTCCTAACTAGGGTCCAACTACGTGTATCCCCTTCGGGTTGTACGCGGTGATCAATGTATATTCAAAGTCACGTGGGATACTGTCATGGCTAACTGTTCCAACCAAAGTCGGTATGTATTCAGGAAAGACCGATGGGATCTGCTTCACATTAGCTAGATCATCGTGGTGTTTGCTTCGCTTCTCAGTTGCAGTTCAGCTAGAACGACGTCCAGTCGAGGAGGATGCTTCTAGGCCGCCAGCCGACGATGCTTGTAGTACTATAGACATGACTCTCTCATCCATGATGTCTACAAGTATGTCCTCCACATATTTCAATAATGTCCTATGTTCGCCCGACATTCACACTTGTAATAAAATAAATCGGGTACGGAAACATACAAGAAAGGTAATCAAACAGATGGCGAGGTCTAGAAAGAACAACGCGATACAATGGGTTCTATGTTATCTCGGATATCATGGTTTGCAAAAATTGGTCCTGGTGCAACGTCCGATGGGTTAAATAAGCAACGTCGTAACAGATTCCTCAAATGGGTAGGAATGCCTCAATCAATACGAATCCATCCGTTATGGCACAGTCTCAATAGTCCAACTATGGTCTTTCTGGAAATAATTGTGTTTCTAGCCATTCTTGAGCATCATTCTAATGGTTGAGGCGACTCCAATGGTCATATAGCTTCATCGTGGCAAAGTTCCATTATACGTTGTTTTGTTATTCCGGTGAAGTTCAAGTTCTGCAGATCTGCCTCCTGCGAATTCTTTTCTGGAATTTCGCATAGTTTTTCTAACTTGGATTTCTTCTTAATGAGCTTCCTTGCCTTCTTTCCTGTGATCTGAGTCTCTGGATTCCTCTTTCCATTCTTATTATTATCTTTTCTTAGCATGGTAACTTCGCACGACTGATGTTCTTTCAAAGGGTTCAAAGGTAATACCTCTTTGTTTAGTAGGTCCTGGGTGGACATACTTTCTTCTTGCATGGATAGGTCCTTCAACCCTTCTTGCACTCTCTCAAATTTGACAGCTACTTCTCTTTCATTCTACTGCTTCGAGTCAACTTCTAGTTCTTCTATCAGTCGATCTATTCTTTGAGCTATGAAATTCCTTAGTTCTTGCTTTTTTTTTCTATGGCTTCCTCTTCTGCTTTTCTTATGATCTAATCCTTCTCAATCCAAGTCTTTCCTAATAAAAGTGGGAAAGGGGCGTTGTTCTCAACAAACCTAATAACTTCAAAGTCCTCTTATGTTGACTTTTCAAGAGAAATCATAGGTATATTAGTAACTCTTCCACATAGGGTTATCATCTTTCCTTTAAACAAGCCTATCCTTCCCAATGAAGGTATCATAGCAGGCTTTCCCAAAATTTCCCAAGTTCTTTCTGGCATAATATTCACATGTGTTTCTACAACTAATACACAGTCTATGTCAAAGTCTTCTATTCTTGTAACTATGCACTGTTTTTCTTTCAGTATCTTTGGTAAACTAATGTCTCTATGATCATCGATTTCTTCTATTAATTGTATTAACATAGTCTGATCTTTCTCTATATGACTCTTTAACATATCCTTAGTCTCTTGACCTTATTTATAGTTTTCTTGTCTCTTGTTCATCTTTTCAACTTTAACAATCATTCTTGGGCAATCCTCAACCTCATGACCAATAGATTTATAATAAAGACATATAGGACCTATACTAGGGCATTCCTTAGCAAGATGTCGCGATATTTTGCAATTATAACACAGTGCCAATCCTCTCTTTCTTTTAAATGATCCCCAGTCTTTCCTGTACTGCACACTGGGATCACATTGTTGTACCTGCAATCTACAAAAAATCTTTATAGGTTCCTGCATCCATTTATTAGTCCAAAAATTCTTTCTATGCATAGGACTAACATATTTTTCTCTATTTCTATCAAATTTATTCATATCAACTCTTTCTTCTAACTGTTCCCTAGTTTTCAGACTAGGAAAAAATCTATCAAACAAACCTAGATTCATACTTTCAAATCAAACATTTCCACTTATCTTACCTTCACCAGAGCACAAAGATTTAAGATATTACCTCCTTATTTCAAATCTGGTTTCTTTCTTAGCACAAATCTTCGCAAGTCAAGTAGAATATTGTGCACTACAACAATAGATCTACCCACAAAGCTTTCTCTTTTCTTAAATTCCCAGAAATCACAGTTTCAGGTCCCGGAAACAGAACCATTTGTTGGCACAGAGGGCAGACCCAGGGTTTAATGCTTCAACAATGCACCAAATAAACCCTAACTACTGGCCCTTTTGACAACACCTGCGATGCATACGAAGTCTAACCCAAGGTAGAGGCATGGGGGGTTGTAGGACTTAGGTGTGTACAACCAAGTTGGGACACAGATCTGTGATTACAATACTTAACATAGCACTTAGCCAACAATATGCATTAGGTTATGATTCTCATGTACATCACAAATTAACCCTTATTACAGAGAAGCATGGTAATAATCAAGATCTAACACTTCCAATCACTTAGCACACACCATTAGCTCATATCTAGCATTGATTCACGTCATTAATCACTAAGCTACATCATCAGATGCATTCACTATACATAACAACAACAACACTAAGAAAATAACCACATAAACAACATTGCACAAAGCACATCAAGACACAGGATATACGTGGTTCACCCCAGTGTGGGGCTACGTCCACCAACTTATTCTTCTTATTTATTAGTCTTTGATCTCCTTACATTCATATACGCCTATGCACAAATCCACAGATCCCAACTCCGTAGTGGACAAGTGATTTGTGCACCGTGCACTAGATCCACCTTCCTCAAAATCAGGTCAAGGCACAGAGCCAAATCCTTAATAGCATAGAGCACCTATATACAACGTTTGTGCACAAAGAAACTTACAAAATACTTACACTTAGCTCTGCAAGCCTTAACTCATTCTTGCACAAATCCAACCAGATCTCTTTCACTAAGACAAACATACTATGCACATAGCTAACACTAATACTTACATCGCTTAGCAACTTCTTATTTATACAATTATAGAAAGGCCTGATCATGGGTAACCCTATGGACCGACATCCCTTAACCCATTACATAAACCCTAAAAACCCTTTGTTGGGTCCACAATCCCACAGAACAAGTGAGATCCCGTGATCTTCACTCCGCATGGGTGCTTCCCCTTCGACCAACCTGTCGAAGTCCCAAAATTGATCAAATACGACTAATGTTTCCTCAAAACTTGGTCAAGGGCCAACAAGTCCTAGATTGGAATTTGTCACATTAATATACACAATCAAATTTCAATATTCATCAATCACCAATAAAAAAGTAGTCATCCCTCACTTCTCACATATGCAAAATCATACGAAACATCATCATCAAAAATATATCCATAATATATATAAATTGTTCCATCAATGTTTCATAAAAAATATACAAAACTCCTCATCCCCATGATCGGGCCCCAGTCTCATACATACGCCCTCAACATATACAAAATGGGAGTCATAACTTCTATACATTATACAAAATCTAGGCCAAGCCCATGCAACCTAGAGTTGGAACCTACAGTGCCCCTAGCTCTAAAACATCTTTCGCTAGTGGGTCCATTGGTGGATCCCTCCCAACTGGGGGATCTACCCCTCCCCCACCCAGGGGAATATATCTCTCTAGGATTCATTGAGTCACTACTTCCCTCGCCACTACATCCTGATGAACCAGGGATCTCCATCCATGATCCCCACCTACGCATTGCTCCAACATATGTTCATCCTGGATATGCAGCCATCGATCCTCGAGCACACCCTCCAATACTACCTTGAACCACTTTCACAAGTCATCCATCTCCCAAGCCTCAACAATCATGTCCTCCCTCACAAGAGCATGATATGGACTAGCCCCAGGGTCATCATATTAGCAACATCACCTAGCTCTACCCTTTACCTCCCACTCCTCCTACTCTCTAGCATGATAGAAGTTCATCTCCCGGCTATTGGGACATACATATGCAACACCATACATAAATACCCATTAATATTTTTTTATATAATAAAATCACAAATCACAACATATTAGACATACAAAAATACCTCTATCATCCCATAACTTTCACGGTTGCGGGCACATGTCTGGATGGTGCCAAAAATATATCCTTGAATAAGAGAAATCTAGAAAAGTCTACGAGGTTTGTCTCCAGACTCCCTCAAAAGTGAGAATAAAATAATTCCCTCCCTCCCCACCTCCATGACAAGCCAGTAATTGTCCCCATCACATTAGCTGAGGGTCATGCATCAAAGTTGGATCTAATATCACCTAGGGGCATAAAAAATCACCCTCTCCAAAAATAATGAACATAGGACAAACCTAAGCGTGAAATCCCATGTCATCGCAATCGCACATCTATCTAATTGTTCCACCATACATGCACACATCAAGAGCTCCCACACATACATCCGGCCATCCATCACCCTCTATAAAACAATGAGGTGCACCTCAAAAACTTGTTGGGTCCTCAATGACCCAAATATCCTCACAACCATGGCACAAAATACCTAGGTCTCCAGCGATTCAATCTCACCTATGTTGATAGACCCCCCACTCATCGGATCCTCCCATGAGCACTGTCATCTCAACATCGCCATCACTGTCAACCCCAACAGAATCCAAGGTTGGGTATCTTACTTAGTTCCCCAAAAAGAGAGCCCTGTGATAAAATAAATGTCTATGTCCACTGTAATATGGAGCTCACGACCCCACACCACAAATAGTAGTCAATACGGACTCAACATCCCAATGATGAATTGCAAGAGGTCCTCATGCGAGCGTATTAATGAGCAATAAAAGAAATCTCAGCAGGCTCGCTCAATCCAATCGACACCGAATATGGTGATCCTCCCCTACGTCTCTAGGAAAATCCCCTCTCTCTCTCTCTCTCTCTCTCTCTCTCTCTCTCCACTAGGTAGGAATATTTTCATCGTACACCTACACCCAATTCATAAATTTGAGTCAATTCACATCATCATTACAAATAAAACACAACAAAGCTTCCTAATGCATGTATGTATCATCACATAGGCACACACGCCTCTACGTGACTATTTCCTAGATAGGTGTGCACATTTACGCCACTTTCCCACAAATAGATGCGTTGTTGTCACATGGTTGTCCCGGGGATAGGTGCAAACATATGTGTGTATGTATCATAGACATTCATGCACAAATATGTGATTTTCATCAAATAGTCATGCCCAATTTTTGTGGTTGTCCTCTTGACAGTCGTGTGGTTCTGTGCACCAAAAACCCTCATCCCCACTCACATTTTTGTGGCAGAAATTTCCACTATCTCACACATTGTGTGCGACTGCATTCATTGCTTCCACAAAAAAACACATGGAAACTAGATTTTTCCCCACGCACATCATCCTAGCCAAACACCAAAATGGTAATACAACCCTTTATACAACCCCCAACCTAGAAACTACAAAAATAAACATATCCAGGAGGTCTATACCACCTAGCAGACTCTCTCGTCAGTCAAAATAGTGTCCCCACACTCGCGTACCAATCAATAATTCTCAGTAACCTCACCCTCAAACCTCAACACATGCAAGTAAAAATTAGGTGGCATTATGGGTCCCACACCCATATATACGCCCCATTCTCAAACTTCACCATCCTCATTCAGGAGCTTAGGAGCTCCATTGTTCACACTATTCATGTCACAACGATCATAACTCAGTAACCTACATGTTGGAATCATGTTTTGTCCATTTCATCACATAGCCTCGGGGGGCTATTTATGCACCCTGGGCATACGTACCCATGATTTTTGTACATTAATAGTCAAATAACTATCATATGTGTTTCTCATTAGATATTTTTCATGTTAGGTATTTGGTTTTTGTATGTGTAGGTACTTCTCATAAACACCAACAATCACTTTTATCATGTACCTCCCACGACCCCTTCATGTATATGTTCAACACTGGAATATAATCAATCCCTCTGTAAATAGATACACATTTCGGTCATCTCTTTCAGCATAACCCTTTAGGATCCCACCAAAATATGTCATACCATCACCTTTGTTGCATTCAGTTACTATCAATCGATAACATTCCCACCTACATGAGTTTTCCCACAGATGGTTTCCCCTTGGAAAATTGACACTCATGTTGATATTTCCCCCTTAGGATTGGTATTCCTAGTAGTCTTACACCTTAGAGAATGAACTTCATACTTCTTCTTATCATATTGCTAGCCTACCCCAGATGGAATCCTACATCATATTGTTTTGGTTACATTAGATGCACCTCTGCATCATCATTAACACTCCATTTCATCCAACATCAATTTCCCATCTACAAGATCATCCTCCATTCATCTACCTAGTACAAAAACCCACCTATGGGGATCCCACCCTTCATCAATCAAATCCTACACACTTGCGTCCCAAGAGGGGAAAGCCACCATTCCCTAGGTAATATGTTTCTCTATATGTACTTTCAACCCCATTATTCTCTACTAATTTGGTAATTTTATAAAGCACATTTCAAATTCCATCATGTGGAGTATATTTTTGTCATCGCAATTAACAACATCTTTTTCTTTGGCATATAGAAACCCATGTCGCTCTTGGTTGGGGAATTCCCCTTTCATCACCATATTTGAAAATACATCCTTATTGTGGCCCAAATATCAAGTATCATTGACACCCTTGTACCAAATATCCATATTTGGACCTATCATCCATCCCTTTGAGTCTCACCCATTCAACATAGTTTACCCCATATCCGATCATCCCCTTGACACTGGATCACATGTTATGGTTTCTATCATCATTCCATTTCCCCCAAACAAGGGAATTTATTGAATCCCATACATTTTGAACATTGTTCATGTCACCATTCCATCCATCCTCTCCTCCATTCAATCTGTGATACTCGTTTGATCGAATTGATGCCAAGAAGTCCTTTGCTTATTACAGTCATGCCCCTCTCCTATTGACAACAACACAAGTTTCCGGGAATGTGGAAATATCTTGAATCTCATTCCCTTATTAATGAGAAATATCAGATGACAGAGAAATAGTCTTCATTTCTTTCTGATGTTTTTGACCCCCATGAGATTCGAATCCATCAAAGCTTCATGTTATGGTGGGTCTTACTATGTGACCATTGTAGTTTTTAGTAATTGTCGAAGACCTATGAATTCGATAGGCCATCAATTCCTATGAGTGGTTCATAACTCAATTTAGAGCCCATTCAATAATCAAAACCACCATCTGTCATTTTCTGATGCCCCCAAGGGTGTTGTAGACATCTACTTCATCAACAATACTCATTTTTTGTCATTTCATTTATGGTTTCATGACATAATCATGGGTCATTCCCACCTCATTTGTACATATATTTACATTTTAGTTTTTGGAGATTACTTTTATTCAAAATCCCCTTTTCCTCCAATAGATCGCTCTCACAATTCCTCTCATTTGTAGCTACAACTCTCCTATCTCATGACAATCCCAACAAAAGAAACATTGATTTATTTTGGCTATACATATGCACCTAACCTCACACATCATGGGGCATATGTTATCACCAAAAAAAAATCCATAGCAATACAAACAATGGATGAAGAACCAACCAACACAGACACAACATAATTTCAACATTTACAAAACCTATTTTAGCAAGATGATCAAAACTATATAAAATATTCACAAATTTATGTACACTTTGAGACAATCTAGCGCACGTGCATTCACATGAGTAAGATAAACTTCAAATGCACACAATGCGTGCCCCACACAAATATCCCTAAAGAAACTCGTGCAAATGAAGAAACAAAGCATTTATGAATTTCATCAGGCCTCAACCACTTCCAGGATGAAGTGAGTCAAGACAAGACCCCAAGATCAACCCAAAATATCTCATTAGGATGACTGAAAGGATGGGATGTACCTATAAAGGTACCATATTCACACTTGGAACAAGTTATGAAATACCTTGCTATGGTCCTATAAATATATGGCCATTATATGCTAAAAGGGAAGAAGTTCATTGTATTTTTATGCTTCCCAATTACTCTTGGAGAAACCATTTGTTCTCTTGAGAATAGTTTGAGAAAGCATTGCATAGGGAAGGAATTCCACCTCTTGGAAAGCTTTTCCATAGAGTTCTTCACCATTGTCAATTCAATATAGGAGAGTAAAATATCTACTTTGAGGGATTCAAGATCCCTCCCTAGGAGGAATAGGGGATTCATAAATCCCACATTTCTCCTGTTGGTTTTCTCAATTTCAAAGACCATTCTCTATTAGGTAACCATTCTTTGTGTCAAATTCCATGCATCCTTTGTTTATAGTTTCTTAGTTTAGTCTTCCTTGTTTGTCATTTCTTTCTCTTTCTATTTCCTTGATTTATTTCTTTTCGGTTCACTAACCTACTAATCAGTGTTCTATGTTGCTTTCTTGGCCTATCGAGGAAACCAAAGGGATCTCTTTTTTCTCAGTCTAGTGACCAAAATCCCCAAAAAGGGGGCTTGACACATATTGGAGCAGGTAGCTAATGAGGAACCATGATTTGTTATACTCAATGAGATTTATGAAAATCTCAGGCTCTTGTGAATGTGCACATCGGGGTGATGATTACTGACTTTTGTCAGTCCTTAGGCATGAGTGTGCTTATGAGTGAAGGATGGAAAAATGTGATATCAGATATTTTTTTGTATTTCATGTCCTTTTTGATGGATCTGGAAGGATTCCAGTGAATCCTCCACTCACCCAACAAATTTTCCCTCGTGCCTCTATATCCACACGTGTGTCTTTTTCCCCATGGTTCAGAATCTTTACAATTTGAAAATGCATGAAATCGGAGATGAATTCATGCTGACATCAACATGAAAATGTGGACACATGGTAGCTTGAGATTAGTGTTGGGCTATTCATTTTTGGGATAAGGAATCATGCAAGTTTTGACTGAGCACGAGTTGCACAAGCTTCATCAGAGGCCTGGAAAAAAAGCAATAGAAAGCAGTTTCGAAATTCAGCGCAATGCCAGCTAAGAAAAAAATGGTTGCAACAGAACAAGAAAGCATGCAAGCCGAGAAGGAAGACACAACCTAGATTATATATAGGGATGAACATAATTGTAAAAGGGTTGGTCGGGTTGTTGGTTGGTGGATTGGTTGAATTAGTCATTGTATTTGTTGTTACCCAGAGGATCATGAGTTGGTCCTAATTTGATTGTTGCAAGTCGAGTGTAGTCAATTCTTGAGTCTGTAATGAATTGGATCTATCAATTTGAGAATTAGACCTCTGTGACATGAGTCCAGAGCCAAGAGTCTGTACAATGCACTACTGTGTAATTCTGAGTCTGTAATCAGAGAAAGATTCTGAAGATAATATGAAGAAGGACCTAAATTTTCAAATATGATGTGTCTCTGTGTGTTTACTTATGCATTACAGTATTTCCTTATGGCTTATGAGTTCTATTTGATGGTTCTACGTTTAAATGCTTGTTCGCAATGTAAGTAGGTTCGATTCTTGCACATGTATGTTTCAGATCTGTTCATGTCTCTTGCGCAAGATCAAGAATGAGTCTTGAAGGCTCTATGCATCCTCTTAAGTCCTTTCCTTACCCTTCCCTATCTATCTGTCTCAGCAGTGCTTCGGGTGAGACTTCTTCTCTTCGGAGGAGATGAAAATGTCAGTGCTCTAGACTACACGATACCTTTTGTTGGTAACCTGAGAAGGACCCTGGTCTAATCAAACTCGCTCCAACAAAATGGTTCTATTGTCGGGACCTGTGTTAAAAGGGAACCTGTACGGAGAATGTTTCCACCGATCCATAGATCTGGTATTGATCAATGTTGGGAAAGGAACTGTGACACCTTCATATGGAAAGAATTGAAACTAAGGATAAAATCGGTGGAAGACACTCGCGAAGCAATATTCTACTCAGAAAGATCGAGCGACCAGTACAATATTTTCTAGGTTAAATTCCCGGAAGAATTTTTCCACTAGATAAAGAGGCTCCAAGAATCTCCAGAGTTCCAAGGGTGAGTTAAGAGGATATGCACGTTGGATACTGAAAATCTAGCAGCACTTCAGAGGATGGATTGTCTAGTTACACGAGCTGTGGATTTTTGGGTTAGCACCACACTAGAGGGATACATAATTGAATTTGCAGCTGAAAACCACTAGTCTTTCTCGAGGGCAAAGGAAATTTTCAAGAAAGACACAAGGTGATCCGGATTTTATGAGTAGAATGAAATGACTACATATTATTAACAAATGCTTAACACATAATAACAAAGATACAGTAAAACTATTTTTCTATTCAATAAGGAAATAAGTTGAAACTGTAAAATGCAGTGGAAAACAAGCTTGCTGGAATGGTGGCGGCTTATCTCTGAGAAGAGATGTGATGGTTGTGCTCATTCACAAGAAGATGATTACAATGAGGCTCTGAAGTCCTTTTTACAATAAATAGGAGTTTCAAAAACCCTAAACATCCAAAAACCTAACCCTAGGAGATGAAGCGCCAAAAGTCATGTGGGCCTTGTTTGGGTAAGTTAGTACATCAACTTCCCAGGGTCGTAACTTTTGCATACGATCTTTGTTTTAGGCATATGATAGCCCATTGGAAAGATCTATCAGAGGGCTACAACAATTGCCTAAAATTTCATGATGAAATTTTGGAACCACAACATACCCAAAAAAACATCGTTTAGGGCCTCAAAACGGCTCTGAAAGTTCAGGACCCGAAAAACTGCTAAAAATAGTAAATTACCAAAATTGCCAGAAAGTTGTTTTGAGCCAACTGGAACAGGTGGGTGGCCACAGATATCCACCTAAATCAATACTCCCTCCTTAGGAAGCAATTTTCTCCATTACGTTGAGTTCCCCCATCAGATGAGGAAATTTCTGCTGAATTTGACCCCGGGTGAGCCACTTGCCTTGGTGTAGGAGTTGCCCGGCTTTGACAACTCGATAAATATGGATCCTTTGTTGTCGAGTGCCCTTGATCTCTGTGTCCATGATTTGATCACTGGATGCTTGTTGTATGCAATCAGGGTTGAGCTCTGTTGGTGTCAGTTGTTCTGCTACGTCTGAGGTGTCCAATAATGGTGGGAAATAAGGTCGAAGGAGGTCCACGTTGAACACTGGGTGCAGGCCAAGGAAAGGAAGAATGTTGAGCTCAAACGCATTATCCCCCACAGCCTTGGTGATGGTGTATGACCCATAATGGAGTGGGAAAATCTTCTGATGGGGTATTGTAAAGCGTTCTTTCTACAAGTGCAACCAAACTTTGTCGCCCACCTGAAACTTATGTGGCACCCGATCTTGATCATGGAACTTCTTGTACTTTTCATTAGACTTCTGTAGGATATCCTAAACCTATTGATAGATGTGTTGAATCCTCTCAATGAACTGGGTGGATTTGTTAGCCTCAGTTGGAGCAGGATAGGAGTCGGTCGAGGAGACCGCAAGGGGAAGTGCAACATCTATGGGACCCAATGGTTGGAATCCCAACCCCACTTGAAATGGGTTGTGGCCAGTTGAGTTATGCAAGGCTCAGTTGTAGCTATTTTGGACATAGGGAAGACTCTCATCCCATGTGTGAGGGTTTTTGGAATTATACATGCGCACGATATGCACAATCATTCAATTTACAACCTTGGTTTGGCCATCTG